>JABASK010000331.1:4340-16547 GCA_019776465.1 Rambutanura hunanensis | reverse complement strand
TTTGCGACCAATGAAAATGTAGTTGAGCAAATTTGTAGGTTGTTGCTAAGCCACCGTTTCCAATTTCTAAGTTACTAGTTAATTCTGCCAAGTTTGGAGTAAAGTCGAATTGCACTAAAAAAAAGTGTCAAATTTAGTTTTTAGTGTCACCAAAAAAAAACAATTATTTTTTTTAATTAATATATTAATTAAAAATATGACAGGCTATTTTTTTTTAAACCTGTATGTCCGTTGTTTTGACCGTAAAACCTTTTAACGCTTTCCGTCGCGTAATGATTGTTGAGACTAAAACTTGTTGGCGCAGCAAAATATTGTTTGTACGTCTTCAGCTGAATGTCAATCGGCGACTGACTTTGGCCCGTTTGACACAATCCGCCCCAATGAGTCTGTCCTTCAAAAAACGAACAAATTTTTTTTTGGAGAATTTTTTTTTGTGTGAAAAAATTGCAGATTTTAAAGAAACGCCTACGAGTTTACCACATTGAGCTTGGTCGTAGCAAAATGACGTCGACCGCACGCTAGGATTTGACGCTCCACGCACAAATTGAACTAGAGAATAAACGATTAATAAGGAAAAATTGAAAAACATTATTTTCACTAATTTCTTTTTAAAAAAAAACGCCTCTAAGCCCTTCGACGTCTGAGATTAAAATGAACAAATCAACAAAACACTTGAGTTCTTTTATGGTGTAATAATATTAATTTTTAATATATTTTCATAATTTCCGGAGTATAATTGAATTTTTTTTTGAAGGAGATGTGCAGTAAAATCGTGACCAAATGAATTTACACAAAAAAATTACACAAAATTGGTTTTAATTAAATTTTCTTCCAAAGTTCCGTATAAGTTAAATAAAATTTAATACGGTTTTAAAACAAATCGAAAAACCTTAAGAAAGTTAAATCGCAAAAGTGTGACGGATTGTAATGAGGATTTGGTAGTTAAAAGATGCAGATCGTAAGTAAAAAAAAAATGGTTGAAACTTGATAAATTGAAGTGAAAACTATAATTGATCCTTGACACCTTGGAACAAATGATGATCGTAAAGAATGGTAAAGACACTAACACGCGACAGCTTGACGAAAATAATTTGCAATGTCATAAATTTCGTATTCGCAAAATTTGAAAGTTTTCAAGTTATTACATTTGTGTACAATCGGGTATAAAATCATTGACAATTGCTTCATGCCTTACGCTATTTTTTTAGCATTGAAATTTCAGCACGAGCTGAAATTTGTTTTTACCAAATATTATTCAAACGAGTGACAATTTCATTGTTGTATTGAAAATTTTTAGTAAACGCTCAGTACATCAAAACTTTTAGAAGTTTTATGTTAATTTGATTTTGTACATCTTTTTTAAACACGACTGACCTACTTATTGGCTACATCCGTTTTAGTAATGGTTTGATTTCTTCATCCTTTGTTAACTTTTCGGGTATTACGCTAATTAAAGTGATTTAGACCCTTAGCAAGGATGACACGCACAATTTCCTACCATTCCTGTAGTATTACAATTTTATGTTCTAAATGTTATACATAGCAAGTGTAGTGACTAAGGGCCTTGGTTTAGTGCCATGGGATTCAAAAATGCCCGCTGCGGGTCAGGTCAATGTCGGATTCACTTTCCTTGATCCAAAAGTATCTCTGCCGGACCATATAAGAGCCATAGATTAATATGATTATAATGAAGGTTGAAGATAACGAAAATAATTTTAAACATTTTAAAAATCTTCTGACACTTTTTTTTTAAATACGCAGTGATGGATTTAAGTAATTTAAAGTATTTTTCAAAATGTAAAATAAAAATCGGAATAAATTTACAAATGGTATTGAAAGTGGCAATAAGTGGCTGACGTGTAAAAATTCCTTTGAAGTACGAAACTGTACGACCATTAAGTAGTTGAGTATTTCGAAAATTAAATGATGACAATTGTTCTTCATTAGTTAGACGACGAAAAGCTGTCATTTGTTCTACTGAAATAAGAACAGGTCGTAAGAAAACTGTCCAAATAACTTGTTCATTACAATTTGGTGTTGTAAGTGAACCAAAGTAACGCGCAAACTCTAATTTCTTTGGATATAGTTCTAAAATTCGAAGATTTAAATCAAATTCTTTTACAACTCCAGGGGCTTCGAGTTGAGTCAAGGCTTGGACGATGGGTTCGAGTGCATTATTTTTGAAAGGAGTGACCTATTCAATAAAAAAGTAAAGGGTATTGACCTGATACTGAATTGATATTGGTAAGTTCAATGACCTTGAAGAAAATAGCCATTACTGCTATAGCATCAGGTTCGTTACTCGCCAGTGCGTCGGCGAAAGAGGCATAGTTTGACTTAAAGTGCACAATGTGCAGTTCCATTGGGTAGCTATACAGAAGAATAATATTTTTCTAAAAAAATGAAACTTTTCGAAAAAGTATTTTTTCTAAAAAAAAATGAAAAGAAGAAAAAACCTTCATCTTACGCAATACCATTTATCCGATGTTCAGAACCGTCTTGATTAGTTTGTGCCCAATGAAAATGTAGTTGAGCAAATTTGTACGTTGTTCCTAAGTCTCCACCTCCTATTTCCAAGTTACTAGTTAACGCCGACAAATTTGATGTAGCGTCAAATTGTGCTAAATCCAACAAAAAAAAAACAAAAACGCAAACTTATTTATTTTTTAGAAAAAATTCAAAAGAAAAAAATTAAATTAAAGTTGAGGAGAAAATTGCAGTAAATTACCTGAATGTCCATTGTTTTGACCATAAAACCGTGGTAAAGCTCCTTTGGCATAGTTATTGTTAACTACAAAATTTATAGGTGGAGCAAAATATGGTAAGAATGGCTTGAGCTGAATGTCAATTGGTGACTGACTTCTACCCGTGTTGCACAATCCACCCCAAGTGGTTTGCCCTAATGAATTTTTTATAAAAGAAAATAATTAGTTTAGAAAAAAAACTTTTTTTTGGTTTAATTACTGTTTTTTTAAAAAAAATTACCACAAGAAGCTTCATCGTAACAAAATGTTGCTGGATTTACAGTTGGATCAGAAGCTCCTTGAACAAACTCGAGTCGAGACAAAAGTATTAAAAAAACCAAAATCAATAGGAACATTTTTAAAGCTCTACACTACTCTAGCTCTAGGTCGAAAATGTCTTAAAAATGAAGCATTTTCCGTTAGATTAAAATCAGTCAATTTAAAAATAACTTTGTGCTATATTTTTAGATTTAAAATAATTTTCTCAAGAACATAAATTATAAGATTGAAGTTGTAAGATCTGACAGATGAAGAATTCGTGACGCACCGATATTTATACTTTGGTCAAAATTGGGCTTTACCTAGAAAAAATTCCTTTCATTTCTTGAAGAACCACATCAAATTTACAAATTGACACGGCGGTATAAAATTAAAACTGAACGTAAAAAAATGAAGATAAAATCAAAGAGATGAACAAAACTATGAGATTATTAAAAAATAATGTTTAGTTTTCTTGAGTAACCAAACGTTTGGGCACAAATGTCTCAAAGTTTCAGATTTGAGGTCTACACATTTGGGTTTACCAATTTGTAATTTGTTACTCTGTGACTCTTTGACTCTTTTTTTCAAATGCAGATGGTGTTGTTTGTTGTCATTACAAACTGTATTGAGTTTAAATGCATGTGCAGTGCATTTATTTAAAAGTAGGCTACTTTTTAATAGATTGCACTAAAAGGTACCTAGTACTTGTCACTAATTACTTTTAGATTGAATTGCTACGTTGCTTCGGAACGAGAATGACAATCCATATAATTTTTATATCGGTAAAATTTTACAAATCAAAATTTTCTTTCATTCCTTCTTTGTCTCATTTCCTCACCAACTGCAACTTATCAAGTTTTGATCTCTTGGAATGAAGAATTCGTGTAAAATAGACATTATTATCGCATAATCTTATCTGGGCGCTCTGTTTGATACAGAATACATCGAACTTAAAAACGATTCGCGTGTTACTGAGAAAATGAATTTTTTTAGCAGATAAAGATTTACCGCAGTAAGGAGAAAGTTTAAAAAAATTTCAAAAAAAACAAAAATTTTGTATACTTTTACAAAGAAAATTTGATGTGGTGATTATTCATTCAAAATATCCAATTAATTATTTGCGCAGATTCGATAACATGCAAATTTTGCAAATACGAAAAGTTAACCAACAAAAAATTAACGTAAAAATAAATCCAAAATTCAAATTTGCAATTCAATAGTTTTCTTTTTTTTAGAAATTTAGTCAGCGTTCACCCCCGTTCAGCAAAATTTCATTTTTTTCCGTAGGTTGCAAAGGTTTTAACCCATGAGGAAAGTAATTGCAATTTTGTTTTTAGATTAATTTCAAAATCAAATGAGGTTTTAACAACTTTTTAAATTTGTGTTGATTTTAGTACAAAAACAGGAGATTAATTTAAAAATTAATCCGTTAGCCTACACATCGCATCTCGCTGAAAAAAAAACAAAACAAAAATAAATTAAAAATCTTTACAAGTTTTCGAGTTTCCAAATTTTATAAATTAAAAAAAAGGTAAGTAGTTGTGCACTTACTCCTTGTCTTCATCGTCATCTGCTCCAAACGAATTGGCCATGAAAACTGCAGATGAGTAAGAAAGACGCTTCGACCGTTTTTGCTCATCAATGTCCACGTCCGTGTCGGTATTCTCCAGAAATCCATCCAATCTGAAAACGTAAATGTTTATAAGGATAGGAATTTTTTCTCGCACAAAAAAAAAGTTTCCAAATTTTGTAATTGTTTACTGCTTTTCATCACGTCGAATTCGTTTTCTGATTCCAGCAGTGCTTCTTCCTTGTGCCGGTAGTCCGGGCTTTGGTAGTACTTTGTCAACTACTGTCATTGCCACTGGTTCTGCAGGAAGAGGTCGTGACCTCAAAAATTCTCCGATTTCAACTTCCGTGTCATACATAGCAGTCAACATGCCTCCAAAAGTAGGTGGATAAACTCGATTTTCACTAAATTTGAAGGCTGTTTCGTTCATCGCGTACAATACGAGAAGACCAGGTAAACCGGCGTCTTCGTCTAGTTCCACCAGGCCGGTGCCATTTCGAGCCCGGATGATACTAAGGTCAGTCGGTGGACATTCCATTTTACATCGTTCTAAAATTTGACAAAAAACGTTTTGAATAGTTCTTCATTTTTTCTATATAACTAAATAATGAGTCAAAAAATTGAAGCACTTACCTAGAAATGTCGGAATTAAATTCGCTCTCGACTTGCGCAGAAAGAGGTCACGTTTCGTATCGATTTTGGCATACTGAGCACATTCTTGTAACTCATCCTTGCCCAGAAAAATCTTGTCCTTGTTTGTTAACGTATACTTGGTCATAAAATCTCCATCCGGTCGTATCTTCAAAATGGTATTCATTCACTCCGTGTAAATCCGGCATGGCAGCGACACATCGACGATGAATGTCACCACGGAACGAACGTAACTCACCGTTAAGAACAAACACATGCATTTTTCCACCAGCCAATGGAATTTGAGCAGTTTGATCTGCGTAGCTAGTGAAAAGGTCAATGGTCTCAGAAATCACAACTACGAATGGAATTGTTGGTGCTTTGAACCACATTGCCCATGGCAATAGTTTGATGTAAGAGTTCAAAGGTCGTGTCAAGCATTGGCCCCACCCAAAGACAATGTCTTCGTATATTTTGTCTTTGTTGTAAATGACAAATCTGAAAATATTAAAAAGAAAAATAAATTTTTTTCAAAGAAAAAAAAAAATTTTTTTTTTGGTAAAAACTTACGCTCCATTAATCCGAAGTTGCTTGCCAGAAAATTCCTTCATCGCTTGGACATCCCGACAAATTTTTTCATCACCCGGGTTTTCTGTAGAGCAGTACTCCACAAACGAATTCTTCTCATGTGCATTACTACCCGCTTGCGAAAATCGACCAAATACTAAAAGCAAAAACACTTGGACGACAAAATGGCCTCCCATTTGTAAAATGTCACAAATTGAAACTCAAATGCACCTAAGTAACGGGAGTAGTTTTAAAAAATTTCACCCCCATCCTTCAAATTTTTAGAAAGTTAAAAAAAAGAAAGAAAAAGTTTTCAAAAACAAAGAACAATGTAACACCTTTTGAATTTTATTACTTTGAAGTTTAATACGATTAGTTGTCTTCCTTAGTGAAATCGTAGTAGAAAACAATCGCATCAGTGTAACCAAATCCTTTTAAATTTCCTGCATTTTGGTACTCGACCAATTTCTTTAAATCCAAAATTTCGCCATAATTTGATCGAATTTAAGTTTGTGACGTAGACTAAATTGAAGACACTTCCACGATATCCCAAATCTGGAGCTACTTGTAAGAATTTCGGTACTAAAAATGTAGCCACGCCTTGTCCTTGCCATGCTTCGTGTACTATGAATCCTGCGTTTACAAATATGTGAACTTCTTCCTGGATAGTTGGGTTTGACATAAAAGGCACCGATGACTTGACCTGACTCAACTTCTCGTAGTACAAAAGCTTCATGAGAAAGGTAGTAGGCACGAAAATCATCTAGATTTTTTAATGTTTCTTGCGGATACGTTTGACCTTCATCAACAATTCGACTAAATATTTCGAACAATTGAGTCACGTCAGATTCAGCGTAGTAGTCGAATTCTACAGAAATACCCGATCGCAATTGACCTCTTGTTGGTAAATAGGTCAAAAGTTGACGTTCTTTCTTTTCAATTACATAGGCCATCTATAAAAAACAATTAAAGTTATTAATTTTCAATAAAAAAAAAACTTAACAAATGAAAATGTTTTCTATACCTCCTCTCTCGTCGTTCGCTCAACTGACTCTCAAACCTAGACAATATTATCTTAAACTTCAAAGGTCAACAGGTCATCTTCTATTCAACCACCCTGTGTTAACTAAAGTTGAGAAATAATAACTCAAGGAAAAGAATATTTCACACACTTCCTTTCTTCCGTTTCAAACCGCGTCCAAAATAAAACGCAGATGACATCAAATTAGATTTGACTCTGCTTTTTAAATGTCAACCAGTTTCGCAAAAAAATTGCGTAATCTGCAAAAAAAAAATTGACATTTTGGTTTTTACACGAAATCGTGCCTGGTGAATTTATTTTGCCCATTTGTTCGAACGCCTCCATTTTCTAATTTCTACTTTTTTTTCCACCAATTACCGTTTTTTCTTTGATCTCATTTTAAAATTACAAACGTCTGCATAAATTGAACAGAAATTAAAAAAAAAATCCAAAGTCAAGATAAAAGTCCTTTGTTGAATGTCAAATCGTATCGAGGAACAAGATCTTTTTTTTCAAGTTTTTCTTCATTGAAAATGACAACCGCCTATATGGAATAAGGCGGTTCAATTTAAAAAATTCTATGATAATAAATGATTTAAACCAAGACGGTGGATGGAGTAGGCGACATTAGAAAGGACACGAGAATCGAAGCATGAAACCGCTGCTCTCTTCTGGAACTAAACTTCAGTTTCCTTCTCCAGCTTCTTCTCATTTGATTGGAATCTTGTCAATGTCACTTTTTTTTTCAAAACTAGAAAAGGAAAAAAAAATCCTCAAATTTTCTCACGACACAAATTCAATAAACTAGCAGAGGCGCATAACGGAGGAGGAAGACTTAAACGGAAACAAGCTCCAGGACTTGACAGACAGGTGACATGAATCCACATTTCTTCTTGAAGCAAAAAAAGAGAGGAGTCGTATTGATTTTTTCAAATTTTTTAAATCTATTCCACCGCGGTTCTTTTTTTTTCTTTACAAAAAATTAACGAATCCCTGATGCTTTTCTAAATCCAGTAAATTGGTCCATGTACTGATGCATTGTGTCCAGTGGTAAGTACATCTCTTTCATTCGCGTCTGTACAAAAAGAAAGAAAAAACCATAAAGATTAAAAAAGCAACAAAAAAAAACTTTTTCTTTGAAACACTCTGCACAACCAATGAAAATTGTTAGCTTAAAAACCAATCTTTTGATCTCACCTTTGCTCCCTGTTTCACAAACGAAATCAAATCAACACCAATTTTACAAAAAAAAACTTTTAACACAAAAGCGAAAAAAAAAACTAAGAAAAAAATAACTTTTCACTTTTAAAAAATTAGCGCTTTTATTGATTTCCTTTTTCCGTTTAGACGTTCGTCTTCAAAGAACTTCATCTTTTGAACTTTTCTTTTTAGTCTCTTCACCAAAGCCGTTGCCTTGACTACCAAATTTGTACCAATTACCTGAAGTGTTCTTGGAATCATAGNTTTTCACTTTTAAAAAATTAGCGCTTTTATTGATTTCCTTTTTCCGTTTAGACGTTCGTCTTCAAAGAACTTCATCTTTTGAACTTTTCTTTTTAGTCTCTTCACCAAAGCCGTTGCCTTGACTACCAAATTTGTACCAATTACCTGAAGTGTTCTTGGAATCATAGTCTGTGCATTTTGTCCAAGAATCCCTTGAACAAATTCCATTAGTAGTTCCCAACAACTCTCAGCTACAACACAAGGACGATATTCAACCTTCAAAAAAATTAAATTGTTAATAAATTAATTAGTTGTTAGCCTCTACGAAAACTTCTAAGAGCAAATTAGCTTCTTTTCGTAATAATAGTACCTCAACCAAAATTCCCTTGAAGCTCTGTGACATTAGAACACTTCCCAATTTGATCACAAAGTCTCCAACTTCAAATCGAGGTCCTTTTGATTCAATTTTGATCTTCTTGGGTGTATACGTTGGTTGAAGTTTAGGTAGCAAACTGTCAAAGACACTGTCAGCAACGAGTGATACAGTCTTGTAAGCAGACGGAATAGGTTGTCCCGCCGCTGCGGCGGCTTGTTGCTGTTGTAAATTCGGAAGCGGTACTTCAAGTAGCGAAAAAGTTGTGACAGGGTAGTCAGAATTGTGTAGAACATTGAGTGTCCTTGGAGGGCCTGGTTGTCCTTGACTACCACCAACTACAAAAAGTATTCAAGGATTAAGTTCTTCTGTACAACATAGTAATAGACACCAAGTTTCAATTTGAACACATGATTAATTCTTACAAAAAATAAACAAAACAACTTCAAAAGTTTTTTTGGCATTTAACTAAAAATCATCTAACCAGGTCAAGTTACTCGCATTCTTTGAAACGAATCAATTAACCTCTCTCACTTTTAAATCACTAAAACGTAGTACCTGCTTAATAACATCAAGAACAACAATTATAAAAAAAAATTAATTACTTTTTTTTTAACAATATAAATTTTGTTGATGTTTTTCTATGATTCATAAAGGTCGAAAGGAACTCAAAGTTTCTGGAAACGAGCTACAATTTCTTCCAGTCAATATAATAATACACCACCAATTTTTTGCCACACGTGTTTATTCGCAAAATTATGCAATTCTCAAGTTTAAATGGGTAACGCCCTTCTAAATCAGTGCGGTTGCTAGTCTCTAATTAGAAGATGGTACTGCAAAATAAAAAACATTTCCAATCCTAGCCATCTTCTTTTCCCTATACATATATAACCAATTAACAAAGAGATCAGAAACGTAAAAAATTACAGAACGAGATAAAACCTTGAAGATGAAATATTTTATAAAGAAGATCATCTCATTTTCCAGTTTTTCACAACCGGTTTTTCTGTATAATCAAATGGCTGCCTAACTTTTACGTCTATATAGTGATGCATGTCGAATGTTTCGTTCTGTTCCTAACAAATGACTTCGTTTCATTTTCTATGCTGTTTCACTTTTTAACGGTAAAACAAATCAGAAAACGTAAGTGCCAGCGAGCAAACTCTAGCTAAATATTTAAACCGTGTTCGTATCGGACGACTACGGTATTTGGTACAAAAATATTGGTGAATAAAAAGTCATTTATCATTTCGTTTTATTTCGTTTTGCTTAAAAGTTTCGTAAATTGCACATGAAACGAAACGGTACAAGTTGACGAACTCAACCCTTACCCCACAAGGCCACACTTTTAAAAGCGTTAATTACAAAGTCTAGAAAAATTCTGAATTCTATTAATTTTACAAAAAAAATGCGCCATAAGATATGCCTATATCATCGCTCAAATTTTCACCTTGACTTAAGATAATACCTTTACGAAAATAAGTGCAATTTTTCCTGGTATTGCAAAAACATTCAAAGTCATTAATTCCACTCTTCGCCTTAAGATATGCCTATATCATCGCTCAAATTTTCACCTTGACTTAAGATAATACCTTTACGAAAATAAGTGCAATTTTTCCTGGTATTGCAAAAACATTCAAAGTCATTAATTCCACTCTATGCTAATTTCAAATTAGATGAATGGATGAGGAACAACTAAACTTTGAAAATGAATGGACTAAAACTTATTTAACTTTTATTCTTCTCGACCACACAATTCAACATTTAGTTTTTTTTGTCTTCATCTTTTAAAAATGTTCTATAGAATTTAGAGATTAAGTTTAAAAAGGCTTGGCTTCAAATTTACTTCATTCAAACAAACACTTTAATTTCATCTGTCGGCGCCCACAAGTAACCTGAAGCTTTGCTTCAAGGTCAAATGGGTCAAGTCCTTAATGTCACCTCGCACACAACGAAACTAGCGACCTATCACTTGAAACCGTGAGACTTGTAATTTTACCTGGAGGAAAAATGACAAAGCAGAAAGACTCGTTTTCAAATTTCTGCCAAATTTTTGAAAAAAAAACTTGCCTCCCTTGATTACTAGTTATGAGAGGAAAGATCACTCTCATAAATTATTATTTTAAAAAAAAAAGTAGTTTTTTTTTCAAAAAATTTTTTTTATACTAAAATCTTACGTTATTAACACACAGTGTGAATTAAGTTTAACTAGAATTGCTTGTAAATTACTCCATAGGGAAGAAGCACTTTAAGATCACACAATTGCTTATAATTCGTTAAAATTACTGCGAAAAAAAAATATTATCTTCCTGCGGTATACTTGATTACCAAACAAGTTTTGAATTTGCAAAAGAATCATGTTCCTTTTTTTCGTGTAGAATTTGCATCGATACGGTGCTGCTGCGGGTGCGGCGCATATAAAACTTGATATCAAATTCCAGGAAGCTCGCGTGTGCCCAAATCATTGGCACATAATTTGCAAATAAAAAAAACGAAAGGAAGAGACAAGTTGCTAAAACGAAAAACTACTCAACCTTGACGCGAAAAAATGTTTTTCAAAACATAAAAGTCAAAAATAATTTTCCAAAAGTCAAAGGTTAATGGGCGACGTTATGTCACTTTATGAATCAAAACACCAACTTTTCACACAAAGTTGATTCTCTAAAAAAAAAAAAGTTTGGCCGAGCCACAAAATATAAATTTAGCTAAGAAAAAAAATTATTAAGTAAAAAAAAACTTTGTCCATAAAAAAAAAGTTACTAAAAGCAAGAATCTTTTTTTTGTTAAATAATGTCAAAAATCTCGTCTTTTCTTATAATTTTTCTCGTCCTAATAAATTTACTCACTTCCTCACGTCAGCACATGTTTGGCATTAAGGCACGCGTAGACTTTTACAAAAAAAAAAAAAAAAAAAAAAACCAAAAAACTTTCTTCCCCCCAAAAAAAAAGCACACAACTTCGATATAAAATTCGTAAAATTCTTGTCAGCAATAGAAAAACTTTAAGATGAATAAACAACATTTTCAACTTTTTTCAGCTTTCAAACTGTCGAAGAGCTTTTTACTTAAAAAAAAAATCAAAATTCAAGCATTTTATTCTTTTTTCAGTTAAAAAAAAAATCTGTTTATTTTCAATTATTATTACTAGGCAAATTATTGCCTTCCGTAAAAAAAAATCCTAGCAACTCCACTTTATTCTTTTTCTTATTCATGCTCAAGAAAAATCGTAACTTTAAGGAGAAAAAAAAAACCGAACCAGATCTCGAACGCGAGTGCCTAGTATCTCACACTTTTTATTTCCCGTCCAAACATAAACAGTCTGAGAGAAATTACGACCATTTCAATTTGAGCACATTCAAGGTTTCCTTCCATGATCAGCAAGGGGTCATAGGTCAAAGAAATCCTTCAAAAACTTCATAATTTCTCTAGTCCTCATTACTCAAATGACCTAGAACAATAAGCCTTAACTACCTGTACCTTTCCAAAGAAAACAATTATCCCTGTTCCTTGAACAAGTAGGAGCTCAGGTTCAGGTCATTAACCTCTCGTTCCTTCGAAGTGACAATTGAGCATTTCACGGTAAGGTGGGGGGGGGGGGG
>JABASK010000330.1:0-16570 GCA_019776465.1 Rambutanura hunanensis | reverse complement strand
AAGTTCAAAATTATCAATTTAAAAATTTCAAACAAATTTTATATTCAAAACACATGTTATAATTTCAAATTCAAAAATTTAAAATCAAAGTTCCTATTTCAAATTCACAATTTTTCAAGGTCCAAAAAAAACTTCCAGACCAAGTTTTCTGTATCATCCAAATCTTCAATAAAAAAATTTTTTGGTCCAAAACAAAAAATTTTCCGGATCAAGTTTTTTGTATTATCCAAATCTTTAATAAAAAGATTTTTTGGTAAAAAAAATTTGAAGTTGAAATTGTTAATTTGAATTTTGTACACGGGCTCTTATTAGAAACAGTCTCCATAAGGGTCCTCCTTCCCTGAGGCTCTATGACTGGGGGCTTAACTCAAAATTTACGGTATATACTAAACTGAATCGAGCACAATGGTAGAGTGGAAATATTTATTTAAATTGAATAATTAGTTCTTCCTACCTTAGGGATATATCTGGGCCACCGGGGAGGTAATGTCCGAAATCTGGCATTTCACCGGGACTTCCTGCCGGTGGATTCATCCCTCCTTCGCGACACCAAATTTGTCGCATTTCCTGACGCCTTTGTCTCATTAGTGATTTATACTCGGAAATTCGCATTTTCTTTCCGTCAACAATACAAGTCCGTTTTGGTCGTGGTCGGTAACGATAGTCCGGGTGTTTTTCCATGTGAAGTTTCGAAAGACGCGACTGCTCCTCATAGTACGGTTGTTTTTCTCCATTACTCATTGCCTTCCATCTAGTACCTTTAAAGTTAAAAAAATTTAGACCAATCTCGAATACTATTGTCCAGGTTAAATGTGTAATTCCGAAAAGAATATCTTACCAAGGATTTTTGAGATGTTGGAATTATGCATATCAGGACACTGCTTGAGGATTTTTCGACGTTCGTCTTTTGCCCAAACCATGAAAGCATTCATTGGTCCTAGAATAAAATAAATTTTTATTTCAGTAAAGAACTAAAAGTGACCTCGGTAAATTCCCTTTTTTCAAACTTACGCTTGATATGAGGTTTACTTTCAGACTCCCGTTTTTGTTGCCTTATAATTTTGGCACCTGAAGCCCATACAATTAAACCCATTTAATTTACTAAAATATTAATATTTGTAAGGCGTAGTTTCATACTCTGATGACAAGCTGCAATATAGTCACTGTCTTCACTTTTTGACCTTCCTTGAACTTTGTCCTCATCCTGACCATTTACTCCAAAAGCGGAAGTGGGATTCCCTGGGAAATGACCACCCTTCCCCGTCGTCATGGTCGTTGGGGTTGTTAGCGCCGGAGAAAATGGAAATCCTGCCGCCTGTTGATCCTTCCCATCCCCACCTGTTGAAAAAGACCGAAATTTTATTTTAATATTAGATCCTGAATGACGCCGCAGTGGTGGCATTTTTACAGTACCATGTGGAAGGGGAAAACCCGCAAATGGCATGAAGTTTGAAGCCAATACCAAACCAGGCGGCACCACACTCCGACAATCTGGAGTGGGATGTTGAAACGAACTCGCTGGGGATGATACTCCACCTCGTTGCTTAGTAAATCCTCCACTCTTTTGCCCAGATCCATGATGACCTTTTGGTTTGGTCAAATTGAGCGGGGTATCTCCATCCGGTGGTGGAACTGGTGATTGCATGGGTTGTTGACCAGTCGGTTGCCGTGGTGGTGTCGAAGGTGAGAGCATTTGAAGTGGCCACGACTGTAGGGGTGACATGAGTTGGTGGTGCTACAGAGAGACAAAGAAAAAAGAAACATTCGGAGCATGAAGAACCGTGTTGACAAATGATCTCAAGAGACTTTTGTAAGTCATAAATAGTATAATATTCAGAAAGGGACACAAATGTGATCATATCCCAACGACTTTTTGAAATTAGTTGGGATTTTAGAAGGGGAGCAGCTGGAACTTACATTAGTCTTTGGTAGAAATGGTTGCATTGTCTGAAGCGGAGACGGAAACCTGCCTGAAGCCCCCGGATGATGTAACTGATCCAGAAATGGGAACAGGACAAAGTTCGAGTGCATCGCAGCCGCTGCGGCTGCGGCTGCAGCGGCAGAGTTGCCCATAAATGACTGTAGTGGAGATGGAATTCCAGGTTTGGCCCCATTCTGAAATAGAGGTCATACAATTTATCTACCTTTCCCTCGAATATTTACTAATTTCCATTTATAAAAACAAAATTCCACTCAATACTTTTATTCATTCTGATTAAGAAGAATTGCAGGGTAATTCAGGATCCCGTTATGGTTAAGAATTGTTCATACATTTAGAAGAAAATCATAACTTTACTACTTTCACATTGTTTGACTTTTTTTGACCTACTTTTCCATCAGTTGAGCGTAGATGATGCTGAATTGTATTGTTGTTATTATTATGATTAGCCTGTGAGTTTTGTCGCAAAAGTGGGACTGCTACTTGACTTTCTTTTTTATACGATCCTGGTGGTGGTATTGCTTGACTCGGCAATTGTTGCTGACCTCCTCGACCTTCGGGTTCTGTCAATTCCTCCTTGATTTTGAGCGGCGTCACCTGAAAATACCCAAGTGGTAGCAAAGCTCATTAGAACTTTAATGCTTTCCAGTGAGCTACCATTTTTGAGAAACCCGAATTTTTAAAGTAACAAAATTTCACCACATCGTTCTAAGTTTAAGGTCGCGTCACACAAGGCTCTCTTTACTTAAATCAACCCAACGCAACGGTTTTGTCCCTTGACACGCAAACTCTCGAGGGAGTAGCCAGATTCATTCCCTTGCGAATGTCTTTTCTTACGCCCCGACTTCATTCTCTACCCTAATAATAATTTTTTTTTATTTCGTTTAAAACTTATGTTTTGTTTAATGGCAAAGAAAATAGGATTCGATTCTCTTTGTGTGCTATTTGAACGAAGATGAAGGACTTTTGCCAAAGTAAAGAGAAAAGAACGAGGGAGATTACGACGAAAGTCACTGGGCGTCGTCGTTCTTTCAAGCCGCTCGCTCCGCCTGAGCATATCACGAAAAAAGAAGAAAAAAGATGAAGTTGTACTTTTTTTTTTCATTATTTCACTCGTTTTAAAAATCTTGACTCAAAAGACGTTGACATTCACGAGCTGAGAAAAACGTGAGTTGGCTCAAGAGTTACAAAATCAAAATCCTTTGCCAAAAATTGTAAGAATAGACTCATTTTTCAAATCCAACTTCCTTTACCCTCTTTAACGGACGAACAAATGCAGGAGTGGTGACAGACTTATAGACATTTTTAACGCCTTGAACTTAACAATCAAACT
Organism: Rambutanura hunanensis; assembly: GCA_019776465.1. NCBI lineage: Eukaryota > Metazoa > Arthropoda > Collembola > Poduromorpha > Neanuridae > Rambutanura > Rambutanura hunanensis. Next base: position 13,298 of record JABASK010000330.1, on the reverse strand, counting down.
TTCACACTTTTGCCCTCCTCCGCACATTGTCGAATTTTTGTCTTAAAAAAAATAAAATGTGAGAGAGGTGACTTTTGCAATCCTTCGAAAAGGATAAACATAAAAATTCAACGCCCCACTCCTTCGTCTTGAAATGTTGTTAATAAATCAAACAAGAGTAAGTTTGCAAAACTTTGTTTAGATGTTTGCATTGTTTATAGTTATAGAAACAGGCTGTACTTTGTAAAGTCCATGGGTAGGGTCCTACTTTTTTGAGTTTAGAGACAATTGGACCGAGTCTTTCATTAGTGGGATGGGCTGAGGAAGATGAAGACTAGAGATCCAATCCTCGAGAACAAAAGAATAGAAACATGACTTTGACTGAACCCACTTAACCCTACGAAACGAATCCCCAAAACGAAACTTTACTCCCTTTGTCTCCACGTTTACAACTTTTAAGACATACAATATCGTTTACTTTGTGTTCATGTGCACTGTCTTTCATTTCAATTCAGTGACTTTCTCCGTGAAACAGCCCCTACACTCACACCGTGACCTACTTTCGTGCCTTCGTTCGAAGAACGCGGAGAAAGCAGTGCTGGAGAAAAATCGACTATCCGTGACACTTTTAAGCCTAGGCCCTCCTCCTTGGAGACAGTAGGGACTTTTGTCAATTTGTAGAAGAAAGCTTTGGTCGAAAGACCCGGGGATGGAACAAACAAAAGCGAGGGAAAAAACCCTTTCCGTCAACAAAAAGAGACAAATTCTAATCAATTCCAATTGTGCACATCTTTCCTGTTCTATCTAATCCTTCATCCACATCCCCATCTAAATAAATCAGTCGTCCATGAATCACAAGGACTTACTCAAACTCACACGCTCCCACCACAAATCCACCCATAATAAACTCATCATCTCAAAACCAAGAGTTTAAACCCACCGCTTCACATTCACCCCCTCCCCACAACTCGGCTCAACCCTCATTATACCACAACTTACATCTTCAAATCTGACAAAACCGATTGGGGAGGGAGGGGGTAGAAAGTCAAATTAAGCTACTTTTTTTTCTAGATGATAAAATATTTAGAAAAGATAGGTCTTAGAATCCTACGACCTATTTTTGGTCAGGAGGGTTAATGATTTTTTTAACGTTACAGGCCCATTACTCATTTTCATCCAGACTCCGACTAACTTAAAAGTACAGGTTTAGGTAGATGACAAGAAAGTAGGAGAAAGATAATAGGAAGATGAAATATGTTTAGGAAGCATTCTTTTGAAATATTCCACTTCGAGTCCAAAAGGAAATCACTCCAATTTCAAAATCTCCCTCCTCTTAGCTCTTGAATTCAAAATTGGGGTCTGGAAGAACGCTGTGCCACTACCACCTCATTTATTATAATCTCGTAGAGGAATCTCACCGTGTAGAAAAGACAGGGTAGGACCTATGGAATTCCAAGACGCTAAAAAAGAGCGCTGAAAAAAAAGTTTTGAATTTCCCTCGTGTGCTAGACTATGCACATCTTACTAGAAAACTACACGGCATTCTTTCGCAACTTAAGAGCGTTCGTTAAGACAATTCCATTTTAAAAGCCCCTTTCACCCTCGCCCACTCTGTCTCACACCAACCTCCCCCATCCGTCAACAATGCCTAGATTCAAATTTTTAGAATTTCTAGAACGACTTTCCTAGCTGATTTTTTTTCATACATTTCAGTTTTCAGGCCTAATCCATTTAAGTTAAAAGCGCTTAAAGCGATGGTTGTGTTGGCCCTGGGTGAAGCTGAAAAGGGAAAGAAAGGTGCCAAGGTCAAAACTATTTGTCTCTGAAGTGACGACAGGAATCAGAACAGACTAAAACTTCAGCACTCCTCAATTGTTTCCATTTGAACTTTGGCCCTGGTGAAGCTGAAAAGGGAAAGAAAGGTGCCAAGGTCAAAACTATTTGTCTCTGAAGTGACGACAGGAATCAGAACAGACTAAAACTTCAGCACTCCTCAATTGTTTCCATTTGAACTCCGAGTTCCTTTCCCGGGTCAACCCCATCATTTACTCTTTCCCATCTTCTCCGAAAAACTGGTCGAGTCAAGAAAGAATTTCGGAAACAAAAACTATTCTCTACTCAAGGAATATATACCCTTCAAATAATCAATCAGTCTCCCGTGTTTTCACACAATGTGAAGTTAGGGACCCAAGGGATGAAACTCCAAGAACTTCAACAATTCACAACACTTTCGGATTTGGATTTCTTAGAAAAACAAAGGGGAGAATTAATATTCTTACCAGAGAACGAACATTTACCTAAACCTATTTATAACTAAAGCCTTTTTTTTAACAAAAAAAAAGACCTTCAAGGAATACTCTTCGGATGTTAAAATTTGAAACAAATTGTGTCAATTCGTTTTTCTTCTTACTTTGGGCCAAATTTCAAATTTAGTGTTCAATTATTCCAAGAAATTTTTTTTAAAGTGGAGTCAAGGGAACTTTCTGAAGGAATTTGATCAACTTGGATTGAAATTGAAGTCCAATGGAAAGACAAAGATCAAACTAGAGAAAGTGGAGACAGTACGGAGGGCATGACATGTGGGCAGTTGTAGAAGGGCAATGGAAGTGTATTAAAGGTCCCAAGGGACACCAGAGGGTCCTTTCTGTCCAGAAAGAGACACAGCAAAAACGTAGGAAATGTTCAGGATTTGTTCACTGAACCAATATTGGACAGCATAATCAAATGCGACAAAGTCTCTCAGCCTTTCTTTCTCCTTCACTTAAGCAGGATGATGGGCCTTTCTCCGTCTGTTTTTTATTACCCCATCATCACTGCTAACGGCATGGGGAAGTAACTCACTTCTTATTCTAATCCGCATCCATCTTTAATTCAACACTAGTACAAAATAAGTCCTTTGGCAAAAGACGCACGTCCCACCGGTCCTTTCTCCCCGTGAACAATTCAAAAACTTTGCAACGCACTAGCGAGACTCGAAACGCAAGGTCCCAAGTTCATTTTTTTTTAAAAATTTAAGACGAGGGCTTTACAAATGAGGGCTGAAGATATCCTCTTTCTCTTGATCGACTAACCTTAACATCCCCGTAGATGATCTCATATCAAGGAAAAAAAAGTGCAGAAGTTGCAATCTGTCTAGATTTTCTAAATTCAATTGAAAACAAAAAACGAAATGAGCCGGGATCTTGGTATTGGAGGAGAAGAACTCAAATAAAAGTCAATTTACGTTGGTGTCAATCTATGACAATTCAGAAATGAGCTCAAGAAATTCCAAGCACGAAATCCCACTTGAACTAAAAATGAGACAATTCTATTCTTCGACACATATTTGAAAAAAAAAACTTTTGTCACCCTATTCCCAACAGGAGCTGTTAAAAGTAGTTGAAATTTTCAAATGAACCGCTACTGTACTAACATCTTTCTCCTCCGTCCCGGGTCATTGATCTCAGGTGTCGTCTCACACGGGGTGGTCTTCTTCCCCGGGTTTCAACTTTTTTCTAAAAAAAATTGGCAAATCCATGGCCTCATTTTCATCCCCATCCCCCGCATCTTCCTCCTCCTCCAAAAAAAAAGAACAAGTATCTACGCAACTTTTGAGACCAATGTAGTGAAAGTGAATTGAAATTGACAGAAAAGGAAAAAGTTGGGTTGCAATTGTCTAAACCTCCTAGAAAAGAGAAAGTTTTGTTTTGAGAATTGTTTCGGAAGTGGTGTAACTCCCTAGAGTTATTTTTCCTTCTTTTGCTTTTTGATGGGATGAAATGTAGTCGTAAGTGACATTTGAGGACTCAATCCCTTTTCCTTTGTTCCATCCTTGTTGTCTGCCTTCTAGATAACTTCAATCAGAACCAAATGTCAAGTCCTGTTAGGTTACTTTCTACCACCAAGTAACTTCCAGAGGGACTTTCACTCCCAAGGCCAACTTCATCAGTTGAACCACTTTCCAAAAAAAAACAAGTGATTAAGTCCCGTGTGTCCAAGACTCCGTCGCAACCCTTTTTTTTCAAAACGACACTCCGTCCTTCTAATAGACAGAACTTTCTCCAAAAACACTGAAACTCTACTACGTTTTCTAACGTAGCCACTACGAAATTAAAAGAAATTGATGTCTATCCAAATGATGGATTGAGACAACGCCTTCGGTCAGACAGTAAAGGATGAAGAAAGAAACTCACTTTTCTCTAGCCAAAATTATCCCAATTCCAATTTCCCGGGGGTTTGGGATAAGAACCGACCAATGAAATACAGATGCCTTTCTCAGACTCCTCTGCTCAAAAAGTGTTGAATGCCAAAACGAGTCTGCGCGTTTTAAGATTTACCAAATTTTAAGATAATTTTATGAAATTTTTTTTCCCACATATGATACACAACCCGGTCCTAGCATAGTCCGTATTCATATGTTATAATGAACCGCCTAAATTTCATTTAGTTTGTTGACACTTGAACTTTAAACTCAAAAAATGATTCCGTTCAAGGATTTTAAAGTGATGAGGTAAGTAAAAAAAAAGGCCCTGCCTTAATATACTGTATAACCCTTTCCATTTCTCAATTATGGAAATGTAGAAAAGTCAATTCTGTTCAAATAATACAATTACAAGGTCCCGAATAAAAAATCAAGTGCCACCAGGGATTTTTCTCCCATATCCCCAATACCGTACAAACAAATTAAATCGAAAATCATAACGTTATTCTCCCCACACCGATTTGTTCCACTTCACCCACGATTTTTTTTACTCGTCTTCACCTAAAAGGCGTGCATGAGTCCAAAAAAAAAAGTTTCATTATCAACAATCCTGTTCCGGAAATTGAAAAAAAAATGACATGAGCTTTCAATTTCTTTATTGATGATTTCATTCAATCTAATTTTTTTCTCATGACCAATTCTAAATTTTCCAAAACACTTCTCACACATCCAACGTTTTGTAAAACCCTAGTAAAAATTTTTGTTCGAAAGACTATATTAAAAAAAAACTGAGAAAGTTATAAATCTTGGACGCGAAGAACTGTAGTAAAGGTAGTAAACTTTGTTTACAGTTTCTTTTGAGCCTTGTTTGTCTACGGAATGAGAGTTGGAACTAATAAAATAATAATTCAAATCTTATTTCATTCAAATAGAAAGTATTAAGATGAGGATTTGGGCGAAAGCACTTTGAGAAAGTCTCAAAACTAACTTTCTCCATTCGTTCCTTGTGGCTTTTTCGAACTTCGTCAAGTTACTTCTAGGGAAGGACGCCTGTAATTACCAAAGTCAAGACCCCGAGAATGAGTGTAAATAACATCATTTCCTTAAGAGAAAACAAACTTTAACTTCAAGTACTAACGGAAATAATAGTAAAGATTCTAAAATTCCCACTATGGCTTGCCCCCCTTCAACTTACGGTGGGACAAATTCATAAACTTTCATATTTCTAACCAAAAAGAAAAAGTGGTCCTGAAACAAAAAAAATTGCAGTAGAAAAATAAAAACTTGGGAACTTCTGTTACAAAAATTATGCTAGTCGGGTTTTAATATCTAAAAAATCTAGGGAATTTTAGAAGGAACTCCACGTGACAACAGTATTATGGGGTAGCGGGAAAATGATGATNAAACTTGGGAACTTCTGTTACAAAAATTATGCTAGTCGGGTTTTAATATCTAAAAAATCTAGGGAATTTTAGAAGGAACTCCACGTGACAACAGTATTATGGGGTAGCGGGAAAATGATGATGACTTCCTTTGAGTCAAGGCCGACTCGGAACTTCCAAACTGGAAAAGTTCAAAGAGAAAGGCTCGGAAGTAACTAGTCCCAGATTTTGATTCTCATTTGAAAAGCAATGATGATAATCAATTCTCTAGAGATTCCTTTCTCTACCAAATGTAAAGACAGAAAGTTAATTTTGTTTGTCTATGTCACTTCTTGACCTTACGAGTTTTCTCAACTAGCCCCAATTCCTTTAATCTTCCCAACTCTTCTTCCGGAAGAAAGAAATAACTAGTCAACCAACAAATCTTGTTTCTCTTGTGTCTTAAAAGAATCAAGGTTTAAAAAAAAATTGACAACTTGGTTGTCATTAGTCAAAAAAGACAGAAAATTCATAAGAACTGTATGTATACAACTACTACCGTCAGCAAAATGTGAAGATAGACGGAACCCTGAAAGGAACAGAAAATATCCCCTTCTACAAAACGGAACCATATGTTCACTTCATAATTTTCCAGAAGATGAAATGTACAAAAGTAAAATAAAGAGGCGAAATATAAAAGAATCATTCTCTATTCTTTCCTGTACAAGTTTTAAAAGTGACAGCGTCACTATAAAAAGTTACGACTTCCACCACGCTAAAAGTTTACAAAACAAAAAATTCCTGCGAACCAACTTCTTCCTACCTAATCTGTTCAAGGTAGAGAACATTTTGTAAAAAACAAACAAAATCTCATTGTTTACAAAATTACTCCGTTGACTCAAAATGGAAGGCTGGAGAATTAAAACGATACAGCTTGAGGAGTCCCAATATAAGATGCGTTTTAAAATTCTCAAAAATTTGGTTGAAAACCTTTTTTTCTTTCTTATTCTATAAAATAAAACAACTGAAAAGTCTTTTACGTCCTCAGTTACATTATTTCTGGCCTGTTGAGAACTTAAGCGTGTGTGTTCCATGTCTTTTTTAGAAAGAAAAAAATGGTACAGGAAGAAATTCATAAGTAATAATCATAAAAGTCGTAGAGAATACGCGCATCGGTTTCAAAAATTTTAAAAAAATATTAAAGTGTCAAAAAAGATAGACATAATAACTTCAAATTAAAAAACGCACGTCTTCATTTTTTTTTCGGTCCAGAGTTACTTCCAGTTGTGCCCTTCATTTGAAATATAGAGATTTAAAATGTACATGGTACACATAACCCTTCTAAACCATTTATTCCTGTCCCACATACACCCTCTCAAAAAAAAACAACTTTTAAACAATTTTCTAAAATGTACCAATTTATACTAAAATTGTGTCTTGGGATTTCATATTCTCCTGTTCAACCTACTAGTATATAGTGGAATAATTGATCACATTTTGTCACACATTTCAAATCCTTTCAAATTGAAACTTGAAGATCATTAGACCTAATACTTCATCTCTTGTCATTTGACTGAAAACGATACGGCATGTGACAATTTTAAGATTGATCATATAATTTAGGCGCACTTTTTATTCTAAATTTATTTAAAAAAATCCTCTCTCATCTCTCGAGTACTAGCTGGAACTAATTAGTGTTGATGACAGAATGAGGATTTTTTTTTTGAGTTAAGTAAAGCGATTATAAAATAAGATATGTTCCATTTTAATGTCTAAGACGTGGCAAAGTTTGAGTGAAGCGGCTTTAAAGAGAGTAGTGCGCCGCCACACGACTTTTAAACTTGATCCTTTCTTATTATAAATAATGGGCGGGAAAGAAATTAAAGAACGGAAGTGTGCCCATATCCCGGCTATTAAGTACAACAAGGATTTTCATCCAGGGACTCACTCCCTTCCATAATTATTTTTAGAAATGTAGCCCATGTTTGAATACTCCCACCAAAACAATAAATAAAAAATAAACAATATTCAAAATTGGTTTCGTATCCTTTTAAAAAAAAAATCCCCACTTCTTCAGCATAACAGGATTTCGTATTGTTCTCACTTTTTTTTTTTAAAAATACCGAACACATTTTCCAAACCCGCACCCACATTAGGACCGGGAGAGTAGTAGTCCCATTTAGGCCAATCCGTTCGCATCATAAATTTTGTCACTTTTAAATGTCAACCACCAAATTAAAACTCACTTCGTTTTTTCAACTCTGAAAACAACTCAATTTAAAAAAAGCAAAAAAAAAAATATTTTTTTTAAAGCTAGAGGGAAAAGACAATGAATGAAATCCTGTGGTACAAATACGCAAAAAAAGCATTTGAAATAAAATAGAATGTACATTTCACACTCGTAACCGAAACTACTTTTACTCCTCCCCCAAAAACTAAAACGTACACGAGCCGTGAAAAACAAGGAAAATTTCAATTTAAAAATTTTACAGACACAAAATTTATAAAAAAAAACGTCACCTCCTCCTCCTCCGTCGTAAACAAAAGACAGTAGTTACTACTTTTCTCAAAACGTCGCCGCGAGTCTTGACTAACCTTCTTAATAGCCAAGTCTCTCCGGAATAAATTACACTCAAGAGAGACATTTACAAAATAAAAAAAAATCAAGGATTTTTTAAAACATTTTTTGGCAAAAGATTCACAGGCAAGATTACATTCACAAAATAGTTGAAACAGTGAAACAAAAAAAAATGTTCCATCAGGTATAATCTTTTCTTGTAGTGAATCCCAAGCCAAAAACCCATTATAATTCCGAACCGGGCAGAGCAGCTGCAAAAGTTCAATTTTAAGGTAAATTCTGTTCAACTTGTTCAAAATATAAATCTAAGAAAGAGATCTTTAGTCATAATAATCTTTTCTTTAAAGAAAAAACCTCATTTTTTGTTAAAAAAAGAAAAAACTTTCGTCGCCAAAAAACCTAAAATTAAACATTAAAGAACGTTCCTCATTTCAAAAAAAAAATAAAATTACGAAGTAAAAAAAAAGTCGAGTATACTACTAGTTGAGCGAACGTTCTGGAATCTCATAACTTTCATTATTTCCAGTAAAATTGTGATCATGGAATCCAAGTTAGAAAAGAATTGAAGAGGAAAATATTGTCTCGAGCGTCTAAACTAAAAAAAAAGTAAGAAAACTGAAGTTTTTTTTTTTAAAAGTCGAAGCGAGATGAGAGATTGACTTTTCTTCGGTAGAAAACTATACCTTTAAAAATAGCGCGCGCATTTTCCAAAACCTAAAACTTCTCAATGGATCCACGATGGAACTCCATTCCTGGAGGCCACATTGTGGTTAAGCATTTTTTTCAAAAGTTCCCGGGTAGAAATTATGATAAAGGAGGCTCCACACGCCGCACAGGCATTATAACAAGTCAGGCCCCAAAAAATTGTCTTAACTCCATCTTTTTCCCATCAGTCATCACCCTTAGGCATCGCGTTACATCAAAATTGGTCAATTGAATCGTACATTTTAAGAAGACAACATCTGTGTCCTTTTTTTTTAAATTTACTTTCCAAAGAAAAAAGAAATTTTTTGAAACAATTTCTAACATTTTAAAAATACTCACCAGCGGCATTGACTTAGCTGCGTGCTGTACCGGCGGTGCATGCGTCTGTTCTGGTGACATTGCTGGAGACTTGTTATGCAGAATTTGCTCTCGTAATCGTTGCAACTGTCCGATAAGAGCAGCCAATTTGTCTTCATCTTTGAGTTCCAACGTTGATTCAGCATTTAACAAGGGAAGAAATTCTGGGAGACTGAAATAAAGTAGAAAATTATGGAATTTCAATAAATTTTCAAAAAAAGAATTTTTTTTTCTACCTATTTCCCAGCGACAGGATTCCTTGCGGTCCTTCGCTAGTATCCGGACTAGGACCCCCAAATTTTGAATTTAATTTTTTCAAAACATCATCCATAGACTTTTTATTGTTATTCTTAGCATCCATAGCAGTGGGTGGGGACTTGGTAGGATCAAAGTGACGAAGAGGCAAGGTTCCAGAACTCTTTCCATTCCTTCTACTTCCATGAATACCATCGTCGTCACAATCTCCTTCATCGAAACTGCTTCGAGAACAAAATGAGCCCAAGTCCGACATCTCGTCATCAGCACTAAGTTCCGGCGGACCACTACTCCCACCCCGATCAACTTCCCGTCCAAATCCACTTGACTCTATGAGATCCACTTTGGGGTGGAGACGTGGGATGAGTTTGAGTGGCAGGTGGGGCAACATATCCTCGTGTTCTAAGGATTCTAGGAATTTAGACTCCTTTCCTACGCTACTACTCACACCCTCTGTTTCGTTAGCGTAAAAATGAAGGGATGGGTGTGTATCCTCGAATTTATTCGGGGGTGACTTTCTTTTCGAACTCATGTTCTTTCACTTTCTGGTGGCTGATCTGAAATTTAGAAGAAAATTTTAGAAAAAAAATTAGACCCCTTTCGAAACCTGGGTTGTCTTCAGGGAACACTGATCAACTTTCTCACGAGATCCGCAAAGGTCACCCCAGGGTCATAAAGAATTCTTGATAATTCTTCCTAATCTCAACTTTATAACATCTTTCATCTGTGTCGAGTGAGAAATGAAATCTCGCCTCGTTTTGTTATCAATCTCACCCCTTTCCTAGAAATATCTGACTTCCCAAATAAAAAAAGCATCTTGAAGATGAAGGAAAGGGGTGGAGCTTTGAAGTGCTCTGTTAATCATGGATTCTCTTGTTACTCAAAATCCTATTATTGAGAGGGAGTGATAACTGATTTAATTAAAGCCTCTCCATTGAACATCCAACCCACTCTTACTATCCAGAAAAGTGGTGGAACACAGAACACAAAAACTCCCAAGGATAATGGAAAGTCTTCTGACAAGAATTGACCTCTTGCTTGACCTCTCTCTCTTTCGTCTCACACAAATACTTTTTTTTTTTTGATTTTCTCATACATTCCCATGTTTCAAGTACGAAAATGTCAGTGCCTGTAATAATACCATGGAGTGATTACAACAGATTTTGATGAGTGACGACTAGACAATTTTGAACTCCTCACAATTCTCAAAAACACCATTCATCTCTTTTATCAAATTTAGAAAAAAAATTGAAAAAAAAATTAAGTGCCATACATCGGCATATTTCGTAACTTTTCGCCCTGTGCATTGTCAGCACTTTTTTTTTGAGAATGACAAGTTAATTTTATCAAGAAAACTTTAGAAAAAACACAATGTCCGATGTACACTCGTTCTTGTAGAGATAAGTGCCAGATTTCATTCAATCGTGCAGTAATAGATAAAATAAAATAAAAAACTTGCAAATTTCAATCGTTGGTAACATTTCAGTAAAAGTGCTATAATGCTAAAAATCCAGATGGATCAACTCACTCAACACTCACTTCAAAAAAGTCCATTGTGGTCATCAAGAAGAAGGGAAAAATATCCATTTTGCAGAACTTTTTTTTTACTGACATAAACCAACCAGATGCCCTCGGATTCATGTAAATGCCATTTATATCAGAGAGTTTCAAACAAAAAAATGAAAATGGCAGTCGTACATTAAGATTTCAAATTTATGATGTTGACGAGGGATAAAATTGTGCAAAAACTAGGACACATTTGAAAAACCCTATAATGCTGGGATACATCTACAAAAAAAATCGTTTTAATTTCCAGGTTTTCACTTCCGTCTCTCAGGTCAAAAAACGTGTGGCGCCCTAACTTTTTCGTCTACATACAAAAAATGGAGGAAATATTAGTTCCATAAAGGACAACTGTGAAGTGACTGATGTGAAATTTGGGTAGAGATGACACATTTTGAAAAAAACGTCAATTTCAAAGAGTTCAGTTGTAAGATGAAAATCCCTTTTCTCTTTTGGTACTTGGCATGACGGCCCAAACTTATGGTTCACCGATTGTCTTTGACAATGCCACAAAAGAAAAGTGCGACAAGGGAAGTTAAAGTCCTTCTCGGTTGATTACATCTTGAAGACGCGCGTACAAAGAACCAAGCTACGAAATTGATATGGTCCGTAACTAAAACAAACGATTTTTGAAGGGTAAGGAAACGACTCACGGTTATGTGCCATATTCCATAATTTCAAAGTAAAGACACCAAAAAGAAATTAGCACCATAGTCATGCCAAGGCACCAGAGTGGAACTTTATGAAATGGCAGATGGAACGAGAACGATAGGGTTGACTATTTCAAATCCTCAATCCTCAGTCCTCACTTCAAACAAAACCGACCAAATATTATCCCACATCTCTTGTAGTTTCCTTGAAGCCTCATTCTTACAAGTTTGAGGTAGTCCTCAGCGAGGAGATTCGAAAACCTATTTGGTCCCACTATGAATTTGACTTTACGCCATTATTGAAAGGATTGAACAAAAGTCTTGTTGGTTCTGAAAGTCAGTGTCTTCCTCATTGTTCTGTCTATTTTCTAGAGAGAGCCTCAATCAACCAATGGAAACAAAAGTTTTTCCTTCCAAACAAATTGGCACTCTTCAACTTTTGAATCTCAGCCAAATTTTCCTTCCTCCCGCTTATTATTATTGTTACATTCAAAATTTCCCACTTTTCCTGTTCCTTACCTCTTTTGTCTCAAACGGGTTTTTCTCACCCGCTTTTTTTTAAACTACGCAGATACCCCTACAAATATTCACATGTCTCCCGTCTTCAAATTTATGCAATAAGCTCCTACAAATCCACCCAACCAAAGACACATCGATTGTAAACCAGCACATTCCCTTCTCGTCAGTAAAGGATCTGCCTCCCAACAATGAAATCCACTGAGAACTTTAGTCTTCCAGAATACTACTGCCGTCTCTCTATTGGGCAGTGGTCCAAAAAAATCTAGTAAAGTCCATATGGCATAAAATTAACTTTTTGAGAAATATTTATTACCCGCTTTTTGGACGACCATTTCTGTGACCCATTAGCACAACAAAAGAGACTATGGAGAAAGGAAAAACGATCAAGTAAATAATTTCTGTTCACAAAGGCTTATGAACCCAGTGACATTTATGACTTCCTCTAGGTATTTCTTGGACTAGAGTCCATTTTGTCTATTGAAGTGTCCAGTGGTAATGGACTCATAATTTTATGGGGGAAATGATAGAATCACTAGAGTGAAAGTGGTTCCTTTCTTCACAGAGAAAGAACTATTAGACGCCTTTATTCTAGGTAGACAAGGATCCATTTTTATTTATTTCTTCCCATAAGTCACAGTCATCTGAGGGAAAAAAAACTATCATGTTAGTGTAGTTACTAACTCTCCTAGTAACAAATCTAACACAAAAGAAAGAGAAAAACAAAGGTCAAGTGTCTTTACCTTTAACTACCCTTGGTGTTCTTGCAACTTTAGCACAATTTAAAAAAATGAATTTTGGACACGAATATATTTCCAATCTACAAATCTTAGTTACCAACATATTTGTTCTCACCCTTGACCCAAATTTGAGAAAATCCTTTATGTAGCTACTTTTCAATCATCTCCTACTTCATATAGAAATGGCACTACAAGGTCAGTAACCCTACAATTTTCAGGAAAGCCTTAGATGCACATGCTTTGCGTTGCCTTAACAACAACCCTTAAGGGCCCAATTATTTGGACCTATCTGAGTGAGCTCAAAAGCCTGAGAAAACAAGAGTCGAAGACAAATTCATGGAAGGAAGTGACGAACTTGAATAGGAAATGGTGAGTGGTGTCTAAAAGAGGAGGACAAGGGATACGATTGTAAAG
>JABASK010000329.1:3866-16589 GCA_019776465.1 Rambutanura hunanensis | reverse complement strand
TCCACGCTCAACTGTTGAAAATTCTACGAAGAGGAGTGCCACCGTGCCTGTACGATTTCGTGACGAGGCTTGTATCACCAAAAATGTTTTTGACTTTAAGCGTCGACGAAAATGTGAAAAAACAGAAGCCGAAGTTGGAGTAGCTTTACGTACTGTACCGGTTGCAACCACAGGAGATTTTAACATTAATCAAGTAAGTAACGGTGGCGATCTGGTGTTACAGCATCGAAAGTCATTGACCGTTACACCCAAATCGGAAGTGAGTCGAACTCCCACAATCAAAATTTCATATGGGTCATCCGGTAAAGGTGTAGTAATTATCCCATCCAAGCCTACGATAAAATGTATTCCAGAAAATTCTGTATCTAACGAGAAATCTAAGGCTGAGAAAAAAGCTCTGCGCAAAGCCAAAAAGCACGCGAAAAGGAAACTGTCTCAATTGGACACGGCCGAAGGCCCAGGTCATGGCCATACTGTTATGTCCAATTGTTTTGATCTTTCGTCTTCCCAGTCCAGCTGTTCTTCACCACCGCCACCATTGTTGACCCCAATATCCGAATTGTGTCCCTTGACGATGGACGAGGATTATGGTGCAACTGCTTTGGACCAATGTCCACCGCTCATTCACTTTACCAAAGAAATCCCATTGACTCCCAAAAAACGAAAGGATGAAAAGAAACATAAAAAGTTTAAAGTGAAGTCAGATGACAAAGATTTGGTATCCTTGGTTTCCTAGAACTGACAAATCATTCACTTTTGTAAAAATTTGATCCATTTCTTAAATCTATTGCTGCCTCAATTGACTGAAGAGAGGTCCAGGGTATAAATGGAGCTTCAGTGATGAATCTTTTTTCAAAACGAACGCATATAAATTAGAAGGTCCTCGCCGCCGAGAATAGAGTACTGATTATAAGTATATTAACATATTATATTATTAATTAAATGAATTACAGGAACGGTTCTACTGTACGGGTTCTTGTCCACTTTATTAATTATGAACATGGAATTGAAAAACGTGGACAGGCACAAGAGACTACTTAAGTATTGGTTGATGAAGTTACGATGGATTTTCTTATGAAATGACTGTAGATTTTGGCAATGTCAAGCAGTAGCGCGAAAATGGCTGACACCCATACTAGTACCTTTTGGAACAACGTGAAGGCATTGGCTGGTGGAAGATCGGGGTTGTGTGGGATACAAAATACCCATGATGTGATTAAATCCTTGGATTGCTTTGGTACAGTTCTTTCGGAATCGCTCAACTCCAAATCCTTCAATGGCGCGACGGAATCCAAAGATCTGGGAGTCAATTTGAGCATGACGCTTAACCAATGTTTGTGAATGATTCTCTGGATTAGTGGAATAATGAACGTTTTCGATAATACCCTGGTACAGAACAAACGAAAAGTCTAATGCTTTATCTTGAATCAACATCGTGTGTAAAGTGACGATTTACCATGACGCGAGTGAAGCCAACATTACGTGTCACCGTCTTGATAGTTTTGTCCTTACGATTAATATAGGAATCTTCAATGATAGAGACGATGGTTGTTTTCGCAAATCGTTCACCCCATTTTGGAACAGAATTAGTTTTTGTAATAAGTCTTCTTGTAAAGAGGGAATCACCTTGAATTTCACGCTGGATGGTATCTTCCGAAAGGACGTGAGTGCTAGTTGCAAACAATTTTTGGAACAGAATTAGTTTTTGTAATAAGTCTTCTTGTAAAGAGGGAATCACCTTGAATTTCACGCTGGATGGTATCTTCCGAAAGGACGTGAGTGCTATTTGCAAACAAATTAATCTTCAACTTACAAACTTAGGTTCCGAATGCCATTGTCATTAGCCTATGAACTAAACTAATACTGATACTGACAAATACGTATAACTTTTCCAGTAATATAATGTATCTTAATCTTAGGTACCTATAAGGATTGGGGTATCTTAGCCAAAATGCCCGAGCCACTTGGTCCCAGGTGTAATTGAACACGTTCGATGATTCAAAGTACTTTACCATTTTGCACGAGAATTTTTTTTGCCGGAATCTGACGTTTATTGTGTGCCAAGAAATGCCTGAAAAGAAAATAACACCACTTAACATTGAATTAACCTTTTGTACTTGTTACCAGAGACTATACCATGATCAACTAATTATGGCTTCCCTTAAAAAGGTCCTATCTGCAAAATGAATAGATGGGAAATCGGTTGTTAAGCTAACTTTTACTAGCTGCGTTGAAACTTGTCTCCAACCAAAACTATTTAGTTAGTCTCTTTCAGAGAAGTGAACTAATTTTAACTAATTTTAGCTAACACATGTTGACTTTGGACGGAAGGCGAATTAATATATCAATATTAATTAATTTTACAGCCATATAAACGGGTTTCGTTAGCTTTGTTTTTATAATTTTAGTTTGCAAGGTAAGGGCAACCGATGTGCGCTTTTCTAGGTAATCGAAGAATGATACCCAAACGTGTGACAGCGATATCTCTGAAAAGTCAAGATACGAAACCGTTTTACGTCACCATATCCTAGAACATTTATTCGATTAAATAATAAATCAAGGGCTTTCATAAAAAAACAATTCTGATTTGACCCTTACCTGACTTATTTATAGACTTGAAGGCACAACGGTCACGGGTAGTAGACACTCATACGCCAAGTTAGGAATCTGTCTGATCTCCGTCACCTTGCACATTATTTAATACTACTGTTAAATGTTAAACTTGAAAGTGATTAAAAGGTTACCCAGGAACAAAGACCAAAGACGATAAGCAAATCCGTTCATCTGTTTTGAAATTTAAAACCTACCCGCACTTCCTCTTTCAAAGCCGTGTTCTGGCTTTCGAGAATGTCCTATGCATGGGCAGGAGCAACTTAATGTGAAGTAGGTCACGCTTGCTTCTGGATTCCTCGTTGTTGCGGCGTTGTATACTTTTCAGTTTTTTTTGTTATTTATTTGCATTAATATTTAATACTAATTATTACATTCTAGGCTTCAAAATTACAACTACACCGCGGTAACACAGTTTGAGCAATGTTTTCAACAAACAAAACTTGAAATTTTACGATTAGATGTCTTGCGTAGAAGAAATTTAGAATTTTATTTAAAACGTTATGAACCATGCGTCATAAATAAAATTCTGCATCTATCTAGAGTGTACAGCACTTTATTTCTCTCTTTTTCATTAAACTTTAAATCAGATTTAGAGATTATTTGTAAGAACCTACGTTAATAGCAAGTTCACTAACCGAAAAATTAAAAGTAATAGCAAAAACTTGAACTCAATTTTATTAAGATTGGCAACATTGATACTCGCAATTTCATATTTTGCACACACATTTCCCCAGCCCACACAGTCGAGTGCCTATCTGTTCATTGAGCGTTGGGACTGCTGGGTGTCATGTTAATTACCCCGTGTTATTCAAAGAGAGTCATTGTCCTTTGATAACTCCTTGCCCCTTTAGGATAACTCCGTAGCAAAAACTATGTTTACATGCACGATTTAATCTTTGCAACTGGCAAAGATATTTATAGTCGCAGTCAGCACGGTTGGCAAAACAAAAAATAGTATTGCATGCTTTTCTCTAAATTTTCGCACGTCACTCGCGTGATTCCAGTCGCATTTTCTCTACGGCGGCGTAGAAACGCTAAAACATATAAAAAGTTCTCAATAGTAAGTCATACAAATTCTAATAATTAAACCTCACGTTTTGTAAAGCCGAATTTTTTTCTTTGTTGTAAGGGGGTTATCAAGGAAAAGTCTGTCGTAAGCTCAAGCTAACAAGCTGGAGATTCATAAGGCCTACGACAAACTTTTTCTAGAAAATTCCCTTGGAGTAACAAAAGCATAAACTATGGGGAAAAATGTATAAAAATAATAAATACTTACAATTTACTAAGAATTGAGTGAAAGGACCGAGCAAGAATGGAATTAGGCCTAAAGTAACAAAAGTTTAGTACAACCCACTTAACCCGCAATTCCCAAATTATCTCATGCTCAAAGTATTAGGCAGAAAAGAAGGAGAAAGCTAAGAAAAGTTCCTTTTTGAATTATTGTCCTTCGAGGCATGAATGCCTTTCTCTTTCAATTCCCCACGCTTAAAATACGTCGCACTTCACCTCTTCTCCACGTTCCACGCGTCGTCAAGGAAACTTATCGTTTTTTTTTAGGCAAAAAAGTCCTACGCATTTTAAGAATTATTGGGCATTCTCGTGAAAATTTGACACTGGATTTATATCTTTCTTATTGAAACACAAAAGCTTTTACATAAATTTCAATGATGTATTATTTTTTATAACCTTTATGATCAATTACAAGATTAAATTTAGATCCTATGTAATCAGATGTGAAAGCCTAACACATTTTTTTTTACTTGGAATAAAAAATGTCCATGTTAATTAAAGGAATCAAACTCTTTCCTTTCCAAACTTGTACTCTACCAAGAATTGATGAAACTTTTCACCAAAAACTTTTCACTTTCTTTTCATCATTACTTTTTTTTGGATCATCAAGAGAAGTAAAAGTGACAGGGATAAAGAATATTAACCTTCCTTGTTATATGCCTTACAGTATCAGGTAAATATGTTAATGTTAGATTAACTTAGCAAAAAAAAAAAACTTTGGAGTTTCTCTTTTTTTTTTAAATTGTACGATCACTCATATCACATGAACTTTTAACTCTAGCACCATCGAAAAGTTAGGCTTTTTTAATATATTATAAATTAAATCTCACCTTTTATCAAAAAAAAAGTAATAGAAAAAAAATGTAGATATAAGGGTTAATTAGTATATCAGGGAATGGATAGAAATGTGCACAAACTATAACGACTAAAAAGTGACATTTATATTTGATGCTGCTAAATTTGATACTAAGGTTGTTAAATTTAAACAAGATATAATACTTATGTAGAATACCTCTTTAGCCTTGTTAGTATCTAATTTTTTGGAGCGCATTTTCACGTAGTTACTACGTACTTCTGGAATGCGACAAGTCATATGACTAGAATACATATTCTGAGAGAGGAGGTTAAATCGCAAGTATTTTAGTTAGGAACATATATCTGCGAACTAGCACCACCGAATCTTTATCGTTATTGAGTATTTCTCAGCTTAAATCCAAACCAAGTTGACATTTGTAAATTAAGTTGTTTGGAAAGAAAGTTTCGAGCCAGCGTCGAGGCAAAAAAAAAATTTTTTAACGGAAAAAAACGCCAGATTTCATTATAAATCTCACACGGTACAGTTTGGTAGACATTATACTGTAAACTACAACTAGTTAATCGGAAGAGAGACTAGAGTTGACAAGAATTAATTAATGAGTATCCATGCCGGAATATTGAGAGAATAAAAAACGTTTTCTTTTCGTTTTGTTTAAAGTCAGTGTGAATCTGAAGCGCGTTCTCGGAGTGGTTGATGAAAAGTAGAATTTCCAGCGTCATTCGTTCCATCACTGTCGTCGCCAAGAGAAGAGAGAAAGATTGGAACAACGTGCGGTTGCGGTTTCTTTTCACGGCGACAGACACAGCGACAAATGATTTTCTTAAAGGCGGCTCGAAAGTCACGATTAAAGTACTGTCAAAAATGAGTACATACAAATTAATTAATTTTAGAAACAACCAATGCTCGT
Organism: Rambutanura hunanensis; assembly: GCA_019776465.1. Lineage (NCBI taxonomy): Eukaryota > Metazoa > Arthropoda > Collembola > Poduromorpha > Neanuridae > Rambutanura > Rambutanura hunanensis. Next base: position 10,962 of record JABASK010000329.1, on the reverse strand, counting down.
TTTGGTTAGTCATCGATTTATCCCTTGTGCTATGGAGACAGATACATGTAAGATTCAAGTGTTTAACCCAAAATGGGTTGGGTCAAACGCGTAGACAACTAATGAACTTGACACATTTGTTTTTCGTTACAACCAAGGCAAAAACATAAGACCCCTTGTCAAGCTAAAACATTTTCTCGGTTTTTTTTTACTGAAGTTTCAAAAGGTACAGTTGATTGACACTGGCAATAAGCGATATGAAAAAAGACAAACAGCCGTTGCAAATTACCAATGAACGAAAAGGTGCAATTCCACTCGAGAAATTGACAGCAAATTAGTAGCTGTTGAATTTTTGAGTCGAGTTTTCCTTTTTTAGTAGGCTGAAGTTTGCGTGAAAATTTTCTGACTTGACCTTTTACCGCATAAAACGTGCCGTGTTTCTATGGAGCTACGAGAAACACAACGTATGTTACTTGAATGGACATTACCTTTGGCTAGTCTAAATTAAGAACTAATAATTCGGTTTTCTGAAGTGTCATCTAGAAAATCTAGCGAAACTGTGTAACTAGTAAGACAAAAGTGTAGAAAATGAAACCTTAACTGATTGGTTTGATGTTCACTTAAGGCTTAAATTCAAATTTTACGTTTTAGTTTTGTTTTTCTTTGAGACGGATTTGAAAAGTAAAAAAAAAGTTGTAAAATCACCCTTCCTCGTTTTAGAAGTTTAGAGATGGTTTTCATTTACTCCAAGTGTCATTCAATGATTTCGATCAATTTTGACTTAGTACACCTTGATATCTACAGATCTGTCACAGCATATTTTTTTTGAGACGGAATGAATGATTTGGTCATGAATAACTTACAGCATAAATGCAAGGATTGAGAGCACTGTTGACATAACCAAGCCAAAAGAAAACAGAGAAAAGTAGGGGCGGAATGCAATTCTCACAGAAAGCTCTCAAGACGTACATGATGAAGAATGGAAGCCAGCAGCAAATGAAACCACCAACGATGATTCCTTGTGGCAAATCCAAATAAAATGATTCAGTTTAATACTTTATTCTTTTAACGGAAAATGTCGAGTCGATAAAATAGATCAGTAATCGGTCATGGTTATCTGACGTCATTTTACTCGATTTTTGGATCGCAATCAACCAAAGCCACCGAAACCGTAGTCTTACTCCTAACAAACGTTTATCCCTGTAAAAAAAAATACAATCGTACGCGAATTCCCCAGTTATCATTAGACAATTGTTGCAGATATTTTATTACTACTAAAAGACCAATATGTTTTAGCAACTTTATCAAATTCCCTAGGAAGAATTTAATTACTTTCGTAGAAACGCAAAAGGGCTTTTATCAGTCTACGAATCAAAAAAGATTGAAAGGTCAGGAATCGATTCTGTTTCTGGTCTCGGGGATTCTGATATTGAATATCCGAAACAGATTCTAATCTACTCATTCATAATGTCGAATCCAGGTTCCTGTTTCCATTTACTTTCTCTATTAGTAGACCAAGTTACTTAGTGGTGTATGTATTAGTCGAAATCTCGTTTCTTTTTTTCATATCCTCATCCTTTCAAGTTGAAATATGATAGAAACGAGATGGAAGGCGGGTTATTTGTTGTTACTGGAGTAGCTTTAGCTCAATAATAACCAGTAAGTGATCCACCACAATGAAATTGAACGAGAGTGGAGAAAATCCTGTAGGATATCCTTTTCCACTCTACTTTCGCCCTATCCCAAACAGCTGGAGAAAGCAAGCGAGAAAGTTCACCCAAATACTCTTATCTTTTTTTTTTTTGCTGAAAAGACGCTTTTCTGCCTTTCCAGCCTATTTGTGCAGTCAGGTGGCATTAGATCAAACACACGTTTACTGATATTTCCCAAGAATCGTCAAGAATGAAAAGTGGCCCAGGTTATTTTCCCCTCCTCAGCCACCACCACAAAGAAAAAAAAGCAGAAGACGTGTTTTATGAGAAGTTCTTTTTGAATTTCAGAATTTTATCACGTACCAAGTGTTTTTGCTGCCTTGGTTTCCATACGAAATCGTTTGACTTGAACCTTGATGTTTCGACGGCCCATTTTAGAAATGATTTTTGGTTTTGGATCTTCAGTCGAACTCGAACTTAGGGCTTCGTATTTGACCGTGGCACATATTGTTGGTGATACTGATGGAGTAGAAGATTCTGAATCTGTAGCATGAATTAATTTTCGACCACTTCCATCAATTGGTGGTAAATTCAAAGAGTTGTGACATGGGGATGAGGTCAATGATCCAGCCAGTGATGGAGACGTGGATAAAACTGATCGACGAGAACTGATCGAATGATTGTGAGTACTATTACTAAAAGTATTATTTCTCGGGCGGTAGGAAGTGGCTCGTTTACCAACTAAAAACAAAAGAAAGTAAAAAAAAACGATAATTTTTTTGTTAGATTTCGACCTTTTCGTAAAGAAAACGTGAGCCGAATTTCATTTGAATGAAATTTTTCCATAGAATTTTAAATGACAGACCAAAATCAGTGGCCTACTTTGTTCTTTTGTGGACTCTGAGGTATTAAGCCTTTCATAATTAATCGTTTCAAAGGACTTTCTGTTTGTTCTTTCAATTTGTCTCAGCTTTTCTTCTTTTTTCCATTGTTTTAAACGCCAACCAAAACCCGATAGTCTTACCATGTGGCGGTGGTGTTAGGTGAACTTTTATCCGTTCATGAGATCTACTTCGAGAAAGTCTCCCAGAAGATCCAGGTGACGAGTGTGCCTCAAGGCGCCCATTCGGTGCAGTTGGATTTGGTGACGTTGATCGGTTCCCATGGTGATTTTGTACAGATCTCCCACGATGAATTCGAAGGGTCAGTCTTTGCTCTTCGAATCTCGTTCCAAGGAGACGAGACCCTTTTGTAGTACGAAATCCTTGATTAATTGCCCGCGTAGTTTCAACTGCTGCCAAATAAATTCTCCAGTAAAAGAACAGCATCACGAACATGGGTAAGAAAAAGGAACCCATCGCAGAATAGACGACGTAACCCTAAGAAAGAGTAACAATTAAAACGGCGACGACAAGGAGAAAACTTTGACAACTTTTTTCAACACGCACCCAAAAAGACTTTCACTATGAGCTTTTTAAAAAAAACTATACTTTTACTGCGAAAAAAAATGAGCGTAGAGGCTTTCTGGTGAAAAAGATAAGGGCTCCAAAAGGTCATCATTGTCTTCAAAACTTTATATAGTTTTTTGGTCGTTTAAACGGTGACCTCATGCCCAATTAGCAGAAAGTTTATTTTCTTCTTCTAAGAACTTGAAGTACTGATGTATATATACTGACCTTATCGCTCGTAAGTTCACAAGTCAAAGAGCATTCTTCCACTTGATACTTTTGTTCGCCATTTCCACTACCTAAGTCCAAAAGTCTCCCTGTCTCTTGCCCTTGTCCCGCGTTCATGTCAACGGTTGGTGGTAGCTCCGTGGCATTGATCAATTGTCGAAAAAAGGTTCTTTTTCGATCGTTCCAGCCGACCAAGGGTGGAAAACAAATGACAAAACTGAGAATCCAAACAGCCCCAATCAGTAGTTTGACTTTTCTGGAGGACATTATACTTGGGTAAGTCACCGGACGGGTCACAGCGACGTACCGATCCATTGAGATGGCACATAAATTGAGAATACTTGCTATAAAATCCAAATCACATTACTACTTTATGATTGATAAGAAAGTTTCAAAGAAAAAATTTTCCTTTTAAACTTACCCGTACACATCCAAACATCTACAGCGAGCCACATGGAACACCATAGTTCACCAAAGATCCATATTTCAAATATTTCCCACGTGGCTGAAAATGGTAAGACGGCTAAGCCGACCATGAGGTCAGCCACGGCTAAAGATACGATGAAAAGATTGGTTACAGTACGAAGTTTCGTACTGATGAAGACGGCAGCTATGACAAGACAGTTCCCGACAATGACGACAACATTGATGATGGCCAATACGAGGAGAGAAGTCAAGACTTTGGCATCAGTCCAACTGACAAGGTCAAAAATTTCATCACAAGATACATTCGTATACTGCACGTCTCCTTCAATGTGTATGTGACTTTTCATTCTGAGCGTTGGGAATGTTTTCAAGATTTTGTGCGTTTTTTGTCACTTCAAGTTTCAAGTTCTCTCATTTTCTCGTGCCGATGCGGTCAGTGTTCTACTTTCTGAAATAATACAATTTACTTTTATTTAGTGTGATTTATTTCTCACCCAATTCGGTCAAAAGTTGTTGCTAAATATCTAGAGTCTTCAAGGCTAAAAAATTCTTTTGGAAATTCTTTAGAAATTAACGTAAAAGAAAAAAAAACATAACGTGCCTGAATAAAAAAATACAATTTTACATGCTTACAGTAGAAGGCCTAGGCAGAAAAGGAAGTAAGTTCTAGAGAAAAAAAAATTCTAAAGAGCTTATTATTATTTAGACAGGTAGAAGGAGTAGCCAAAATTTTCAATTCAATCTCAATTCCAATCCAAAACTTTTGTACATACACCCACCCCCTCCAGGAACTGGAAATTAAAACATCCCGCTGTTCTTCTTTCTTGTCCATCGTGTACTTATATCCCCAGGGATCTTGTTCTTTAATAAATTTCATACAAAAAAATAAATTCTCACACTGACGAAAATATTTTTTTACACAAAATTTTAACACATAGTTTATGTCGATGGTCCGAATCTAGTTTTAAGTAATCAATATAAAAATAGTAGAAAATAAAAAGAAAAACAGTAACCACAGTGAGCACTAAAGTAGTAAATCTTCCTCAATAAACACTCGTTCATTTTTTTAAATTATATACCCCAAGATTTTGACCTGAATAAGGTTACGTCCTAGTGTGCCGTTTTCCTTAAGAAAAATAGTAAAAGGTTTCCTCCCCTGTACCAGAAGCAGTGGTTAAGCTTTCACTTTTTCTTTCTTTTTTTTTTTTTGGAGAAATTTACTTGTCGAGTTGTCTAAGCCAAAACTTGAGTCTGGAATTTGAGTTATTCGCCGCATTCTCACTACCAATTTCCAGGTAGGACGCTCATTTTGACTTTCCCAAATTATTATTTCTTTCTTCTCTCTGGTTACGTCGACGTGATTCGATGAAAACAATACGGAATGTCGAGATTAAGCGTGACGGATGTAGTAAACAGTTTTGAACTAAAGGCTTTTCTACATGGAAATCACAAGTTGAGTGGTTGGTCATAGTCAATCACTCCATAACATGTAATTATCCAGAACAGTCCATAGAGTACTTGACAACTGTTTGTTTTCTTTCGCGGTTAGGTTCTCTTGCTTACCACTTACAAAAACTAGAGAGTCAATTCGTTCTAAGCCTTCTGAGACACTTTTTTTTAAAACCATATATACGCAAAATATAGACGTCACGATCCACAGAAAAACATCAGAGTGCTTCAAAATCAGGGTCACGTTAGAAAGTAACGTCAGTCGCGTCAGTATTGAGTAACTTTAGTCAAAATATTTTAAGCGTTTTTTAATGAAAGAAAAAGAATTGATAGCAGAACCAAAATTTTAAAAAATTTCCGGATTTATACTTACTAGGTCAAATTCGTAGATCTTTTCCCTGAAACTGAGAAGTGTCAAGCGTTCATTTGAGACACTAAGCGCTTTTGTCTGGTGCCTGAATTTGGTTCTATTCGTCGTACTTAGTAGTTGATAGAAGGCGGAAGGGTAAGTCAATGGAATGGAAGGAAGATAATCGACAAAAGAAGTGGCGAAAGTTCACTTTCGCATCTATCCCGCAAAAAAACGGTCCATTGTCACAACGAAATCCCACGCGAACTTTTTCGCCTCTTGACAAAGTTGTCTCCTCTACGGCGTAGAGTCTTGAGGTTAAATATTTCCGAAAAAAATATCTAAGATCCTATTTTGTAGAATGTTTGTACAAAAATGGATTAAGATGACAACAACTTTTGGCTTGAAACGACTGAAAACTTTTTATTGTTTCTTTTTATTGTAGTTATGACGCAGGTTCGATTTTCTTGAATTGTTCAAAACGTAAAACGGACACATTGCGTTTTACGCTTAGAGACACTAATTTAATTTTGTCTTTTTCATTAATAGCACACGTGGCTGCCGCGTTCAGTGCAAAAGTGAAAGTAGAACAACTTTTAGATTAGTTTCATAGTTTCAAATTTGACACCATACGAGCTACTTTTGATTCGAAAGCCCTTTTTTTTAAACGCAAAGAATAGATTTTCGTCTTCAAAAGAAAATTGAAAAGAAAAAGCTTATATGTGTTCTTCTCTATTTGGTTATTTTGTCTGATTTTGATCTACACACCTCATTGAAACTTATAGGATTACTCACACCAACGTAGACCCGTATTCATTCAAAAAAACTAAACTTATTCAAAAGAAAGTTTATTTTTGAAAAGGTGGTTAGAAAAGAATAAGGAGGCTGACTGAGCAAAATTTAAACCTTACAGTTCTCATTGACTCAATGGAGTCGTAAATCTGTTCCAAATGCGCTGCATTGACATTTTTCTTTCCTTTTTCTTCCTTTTCTATTCTTACTACGATTTTGATTCGTAGAACCTTAAAGCACTAATAATAAATCCCAAAGAATGGGATATGACTGGCACTTCGAGAAGGAGAAAGTTTTTTGTTGAAAAAAAAAGAGGTAAATTTTGAAATCTCAGTTCTGGATAACATACTGAATATTTCTGCCTCCTGGTAGGACGCAAGTAACTATAGATCTTTTTTTTAAAAGTGAAATTTAATATTCTCCAAAGATTTTTTTTACGTCTTCCACCCTGCTAATTTGCTCAGAATGTATACGCTTACTAATTAAATTTTTGACGGTCTTGGTTTCGTCAATTAAGAACTCAAAAGTGATGAAAATTGATATAATTTTCTGATTTTGAAAAATGTTTCAAAAGTTTGAAAATAGAAAAGAAAAAGTTACTTGCCACACTTTTCCAAACAAAAAAGTAAAAAAAAGGTTTAAATTTTTGTTCATAACATAAAAATGTCACGAATTAAGTGATGTAAGTTTCGCTTAACAAACTTTTCCTTGCTTGTCATTGAAATAAAATAAAAATCACTACGACTTTTGACCGTAAAACAAAAAAAAAAAAC
>JABASK010000328.1:0-16615 GCA_019776465.1 Rambutanura hunanensis | reverse complement strand
CACTCACGATGGTGCAAAAATTTAAGTTTCTATTTGCTGCACTTGAGGCTGTTGGACATTTAAATTCTGCAATTGGAATTGGTCAACAATTACTTTCTCGTGGACACGTTGTTATCTTTGCTACACCAATTACGTGGAAAGGAAAATTTAAATCACTTGGATTTATCGAAGAATATTACCAAACGGAAGATGAAGAGTCGAAAAACGATGAAAAATTTGGAGAAATTCTCGCTTCTGTTGCATCAGCTCTAGCACTTTCACCAATTCAAAAAATTGAGCCTTTAAATAAAATTATTTTTGAAGAAATCGTTCGAACCGTTATGGATTCGCACGAAAGACTCAAAGAATTAGTTCATATTGTCAACCCAGATGTCATCTTTGTCGATAACGTAGTTCATGTTCCAGCGCTAATGAATCAAGGTACAAGTTACTTTTTGCCACTGTTTAGCTGAATTTACGAAACTTTTGTTAAAATGCCATTTTTTGGAATTTCTATTAGGTATTCCGTGGATTCTTAGTAATTCAGTCAATCCTCTCTTCACATTGAACTCTGACCTTAAGCACTTACCACCAGGAGTAAGTGGTCACTCGATATTTGCTCCTGATCAAAACGCCTGGATACAATTTATAGACAAAACAAGTGAAGTCTATCGTGATACTTTTCAACATTTTAAAACTTGGGTGGTTGACAATGGCGGCCCAGAACTCAAAACTAAACCGTCAACGTTTTGGCTTGAAAGTTCACCATTTGCTAATATTTACATGTACCCAGAAGAAATGTCGTACGAGATGCACTTACCCGCTACGACAGATCGACGAACATGGCACCGATTTGACGCTTTTGTACGGGAGGAACTGGGACAATTTGAAATACCCGCCAAATTACGCAATTTACCTGGAAAATTAATATACTTTTCATTGGGATCAATTGGTTGTAGTGAACTTGGATTGATGCGAAAGTTAATTGGAATTTTAGCAAAATCTCCAAATCGTTTCATTATTGCAAAAGGTAATAGAATTGATTTATCTACATTTTTTATTACTTGGTATCAAGCTAATGACCTTTGACCTTTGCTTTTAGGACCACTTGGTGATCAGTTGGAGTTAAGTGACAACATGTGGGGTGCCAACAGCCTGCCACAAACTTTAGTCTTGCCATTGGTTGACCTTGTTATCACCCACGGTGGAAATAACACCGTGACTGAAACTTTTTATTTTGGAAAACCGTTATTAGTTTTACCACTTTTTCTAGATCAACTAGATAATGGAACACGAATTCATGAAACTGGTCACGGTCTTCAATTTGACCCCTGTCACGTCACCGAGGACGAATTGCTCAATGGTATTGATACTTTACTTAACGACGAATTACTAAGAAAACGCATGCATTCCATTGGACTTCGTATTCGAGCTTCGAATTCTCAATCACGAGCAGCCGACATTGTAGAAAATGTCGCTAGGAATAACACTTGAGGAGTTAATCGACTTTAGGGTCAATGACCTCTTGTCTTTATCTCTTCAAACTTACGTTTGAACGTCACCTCCTGTCAATACGTATAATACGTAACTACCTACTAATTTTAAAAATTCAACTCAAGGTTGACCTGCGTCAGCTTCAACGGAGCAAATAAATAACATGTTGCTACAATAATTCATCTTTTGAACTAAATACATGCTTATAGTTTTGCAGTTTATCATATCTCTTGTGATAAAGAAGAACCTCATGCCCTTTATCGTGACCTTCCAGAACAAGTGATTCAATTGACCAATCTCAGAGTCACTTTATTTCGCGTGTTTTCAGAATTTGTGAATTATAACATAGCACGCTCATTCAGTTTTTCTTTCATAGTCAGTTCTTACTCCTTACGAAATCGGTCCAGTGTTAGTTAAAAGTAACCAAAAAGTAAACGATTTTGAGGGCGACATAACAATGGTCGAAAAATTTAAATTTCTTTTTGCTTCAATTGAAGCCGTTGGACATTTCAATGCTTGCATTGGAATTGGTCAACAATTACTCTCTCGTGGACATGTCGTAGTCTTTGCTACACCAAACAACTGGAAAGGGAAATTTAAACCGTTTGGATTTGTCGAAGAGTATTTCCAATCAGATGAAACGTCAGAAACGACTGAAACTTTTGGAGAAATTGTCGCTTCTTTAGCTCCAGCTTTGGCGTTACCAACAATTCAAAAATATGAGCATTTGTATAAACCTATGTATAAAGAAGTCCTGCGACAAGTGATAGAATCACATGAAGCAATGAAGCAATTGGTTCAAATTGTCAAACCTGATGTGATCATTATCGATAACATTGTCCAAGTTCCAGCGCTAATGAATCAAGGTACATAACTCTACAAAATAATTGTTTTTTTTTAAATAAAACCGAATTTTCGAATTTTTCATCTATTTCTTAGGTATTCCTTGGATTCTATCGTTTTCATCCAATCCGCTCTACACTTTGGAATCTGAGTATTTACCACCTGGGTACGCTGGTCAATCAATTTTAAATTCGGATAAAACCGTTTGGACAAAACACGTCGAAAAATATTCCGAAGTCTTAAATGACACTTTTCAAGATTTTAAAACTTGGCTTGTCAACAATGGTGGCCCACAACTTACAACTAAACCGTCAACATATTGGCTTCAATGTTCACCCTACGCAAACATTAACATGTTCCCGGCGGAAATGTCGTACGACATACACTTACCTGGTATGAAAAAACGACCAAATTGGTACCATTTTGATGCATTTGTACGAGAGGAAGAGGGACAATTTGAAATACCTAACAAATTACTAAATTTACCTGGAAAATTAATATATTTTTCAATGGGAACAATTGGTTGTAGTGAACTTGGATTGATGCGAAGGTTAATTAGAATTTTGTCCAAATCTCCAAATCGTTTTATTGTTGCAAAAGGTAACAGAATTGATTTATTATCTTCTTTTTTTCGTTGGTATCATGCTAAATGACCTTTGACATTTGATTTCAGGACCACTTGGTGACCAATTGGAGTTAAGTGACAACATGTGGGGTGCCAACAACCTTCCACAAACTTTAGTCTTACCATTAGTTGACCTTGTAATTACGCACGGTGGAAATAATACCGTGACTGAAACTTTTTATTTTGGAAAACCGTTATTGGTCATGCCACTTTTTTCAGATCAGCTAGACAATGCCACACGCGTTCACGAAACTGGGCATGGTCTTCAGTTTGAACCGTGTCACGTCACCGAGGACGAATTGCTCAACGGTATTGATACTTTACTTAATGACAAATTACTAAGAAAGCGCATGCATTCCATTGGACTTCGTATTCGAGCTTCAAATTCTCAATCACGAGCAGCTGACATTGTAGAAAACGTCGCCCGGAATCACACTTCAGGTTAATCAACTTTAAGGTCAATGCCCTCTTGTCTTCATTTGTCTCAAACTTACGTCGCTTTCTGTCAATTAATAAGTAAATATTAATTTTAAAACTTTAACTAAAAGTTGACCTTTGGTCAACTTCAACCTGGGTCCCGGGGTGAAGGAGCAAATAAATAACATGTTACTATACAATTCATCATTTGAACTAAATACATGCTAAATTAGTTTTAAAATGTATTATATCTCTTGTGATAAAAGAACCTCATGCCCCTTATCGTGACCTTCCAGAACAAGTGACCCAATTGACCTATCATTTCTTAACTCTTCTTAAGTCAACAGCATAATTGACACGCATAAGTCACTTTTGTTTCGCCTTTTTTTCTTTAATTTCAAGTGAATATACATTGCAAGCCCAGTTTTTCTTCCATTAGTAAGTTCGTACTCCGTCGAAATCTTGTCAGTGTTAGTTAAGAGTAACCAGAAAGTAAACGACCTTGAGGCAGACAGAACAATGGTCAAAAAATTTAAATTTCTTTTTGCTGCAATTGAAGCCGTTGGACATTTCAATGCTTGTATTGGATATTGGTCAACAATTACTCTCTCGTGGACATGTCGTAGTCTTTGCTACACCAAACAACTGGAAAGGGAAATTTAAACCGTTTGGATTTGTCGAAGAGTATTACCAATCAGATGAATTGTCAGAATCTAGTGAAAACTTTGGAGAAATTGTCGCTTCTTTAGCTCCAACTTTGGCGTTACCTACAATTCAAAAATATGAGCATTTGTATAAACCTCTATATGAAGAAATTGTACGACAAGTGACTGAATCACATGAAGCGATGAAGCAATTAGTGCAAATTGTCAAACCTGATGTGATCGTTATCGATAACGTTGTCCAAGTTCCAGCGCTAATGAATCAAGGTACCTAACTCTACAAAATAATTGTTCTTTGTTTTTTTAAATAAAACCGAATTTTCGGGTTTTTCGTCTATTTCTTAGGCATTCCGTGGATTCTATGTTTTTCATCCAATCCGCTCTTCACTTTGGAATCTGAGTACTTACCACCAGGCTACTCTGGCCAATCAATTTTAAATCCGGATAAAACCGTTTGGTCAAAACACGTCGAAAAAATGTCTGAAGGCTTTTACGACACTTTTCAAAATTTTAAAACTTGGCTTGTTAACAATGGTGGTCCAGAACTTAAAACTAAACCGTCAACATGTTGGTTGGAATTGTCACCCTACGCAAATATTAACATGTTCCCGGCAGAAATGTCGTACGACATACACTTACCTGATACTATGAAGAAACGACCAAATTGGTACCAATTTGATGCATTTGTACGAGAGGAAAAGGAAAAATTTGAAATACCTAACAAATTACTCAATTTACCTGGAAAATTGATATACTTTTCAATGGGAACAATTGGTTGTAGTGAACTTGGATTAATGCGAAGGTTAATTAGAATTTTAGCAAAATCTCCAAATCGTTTCATTGTTGCAAAAGGTAAAGAAGTGATTTATTATCTTCGTTCCTTAACTTGCTATCATGCTAATGACCTTTGACCTTTGGTTTCAGGACCACTTGGTGACCAATTGGAGTTAAGTGACAACATGTGGGGTGCCAACAATTTACCACAAACTTTAGTCTTACCATTAGTTGACCTTGTGATTACCCACGGTGGAAATAACACCGTGACTGAAAGTTTTTATTTTGGAAAACCACTATTGGTCATGCCACTTTTTACGGATCAGCCAGATAATGCGATACGTATTTACGAAACTGGTCACGGCTTATGTTTTGAACCATGTCATGTCACCGAGGACGACTTACTCGGTGGTATTGATACTTTACTCAATGATAAATTACTAAAAAACCGAATGCACTTCACTGGACTACGAATTCGTGCTTCGAAATGTCAATCACGTGCGGCCGACATCGTAGAAAATGTTGCCAGGATTAACTTTTGATTTAATCAACTTTAAGGTCACTGACCTCTAGTCCTGATCCACTTCATCATACTTATATGGTTCTTCTCTTAATTAAACTAATAAAGTAAAGTCATAAATTTATTTTTTAACTATAAAAAAAGTTGACCTTTAATTATTTAGAACAAGGTCGCTAACCAAACCTAAACCGGCTTACTTTTTCAATACTACAACCTGTTTGTCTTAACTTTAAGTGTAATTACTTCAGGGTTAATCTCTTGTGATAAAGAACCTCATGTCGGATGCCACTCTTCGTGACCTTCCAGGACAAGTGAACTGATTGACCATAACCACTTCAAAGCACTTGTGCACCGCCAAGACAAGGAACTGTTACATGATCAATCATTCTTTATAATTTGTCACTAACATAAGTGACACGCTTGGTCAATTGGTTCCTTATCTTTTTGGTGTCCCATATGAGTTTCGCGACGCACATGGCTCTAGCTGATAGATACTTCTTGACAAGGACAAGTATAATCTGGGTGGTTCCAAGTGGAAACGTGTTTCACCCTGTTTTTTGCACAAATTAATTTAAATTGCAAACTAACTTTATTCGTTTTCTAATTTCGTAAGCAGTTGAGTTAGTGCATCTCACGAGGAAAGTCAAAACTAACCACAATTAACCGACGCCCTTATTAAGGCCAAGAGCAATGTTTCAAAAAATTAAATTCCTTTTTGCCCCACTTGACGCAATTGGAAATGTCAATCCCGGTATTGGCATTGGTCAACAATTACTCTTACGTGGACATGTCGTAGTCTTTGCTACACCAAATAGCTGGAGAGGAAAATTTAAATCACTTGGATTTATCGAAGAGTATTACCAATCAGATGAACTGTCGGAAACGACTAAAAATTGGGGAGAAATTGTCGCCTCTCTTGCTCCAGCTCTAGAGATGCCATCGATTCAAAAAATTGGGAATTTACTTAAACCAATATTTGAAGAAATTGTTCAACAAGTACAGGAATCACATGAAGCACTTCAACAATTGGTCCAAATTGTCAAACCCGATGTCATCTTTGTCGATAACCTTATCCAAGTTCCAGCACTAATGAATCAAGGTATATATGGCTTGTATTGGAAACTATTCTTTGAAAAATCAAATCAAAATGCCCGTTTTTTTTCTCGGATTTCTAGGTATTCCTTGGGTCCTCTCTGTTTCAACCAATCCCCTCTTTGCTTTTGACATCGACCACTTACCTCCAGGATTCGCTGGCTACCCAATTTTAAATCCTGACCAAAACGCTTGGAAAAAATTCGTGGACAAAACATCTGAAGTTTATCACGACACTTTTCAAAATTTTAAAACATGGGTTGTTAACAATGGCGGCCCAGAACTTAAAACTAAACCGTCGATGTGCTGGATAGAATTGTCTCCATTTGCAAATATTAACATGTTCCCGGCAGAAATGTCGTACGACATACACTTACCAGATATGAAGAAACGACCAAATTGGTACCAATTTGATGCATTTGTACGAGAGGAAAAGGAACAATTTGAAATACCCGACAAATTACTAAATTTACCTGGGAAATTGATATACTTTTCATTAGGAACAATTGGTTGTAGTGCAATTGAATTGATGCGAAAGTTAATTAGAATTTTGGCAAAATCTCCAAATCGTTTTATTGTTTCAAAAGGTAAAGAATTGATTTATAGTCTTCCTTTTTTTTAAGTTGGTATCATGCTAGCTAATGACCATTGACCTTTGGTTTCAGGACCACTTGGTGACCAGTTGGAGTTAAGTGACAATATGTGGGGTGCCAACAACCTTCCACAAACTTTAGTCTTGCCATTAGTTGACCTTGTCATTACCCACGGTGGAAATAACACCGTGACTGAAAGTTTTTATTTTGGAAAACCACTATTGGTCATGCCACTTTTTGGAGATCAGCTGGACAATGGTACACGTGTTCACGAAACTGGACACGGTCTTCAGTTTGATCCGTGTCATGTCACCGAGGACGAGCTACTGATTGCTATTGACACTTTACTCAACGACAAATTACTAAAAAATCGTATGCACTCCATTGGCCTACGAATTCGCGGTTCGAACTCTCAATCACGAGCCGCTGACGTCGTAGAAAATGTCGCCAGGAATAAAAGGCTTAATTAAACTTATAGTTCTTTAAGGTCAATGCCCTCTAGTCGTAATCTGTAACCCACTTAGGTAGTAGTCCACAAATTCCAACCTTTTCCCAATATTTATAATTAAAATGAATGCATTCTTATAAAAGTTGACCTTGGTCGTCAAAACGAGTTTTGTTAATTATACATTATTAGCTTAATAACCAAACCTAACAGGTGTGCTTCCTAATGACCAACAACACCTGATACCTTTAATTTAAAATGATCACATTCTCACTAACTTGTTAAGTACAATTGTGTGAGTCGGTAGGACAAAGTCCAAATTTTTGTCTTTAACGTGAAATGTCAAAGTTGAAATTTTTATTCGCACCACTTGAAGGCGTTGGGCATTTCAATGCTTGTATTGGAATTGCACAACAATTGCACTCCCGTGGACATGTCGTAGTCTTTGCGACACCAAATAGTTGGCGAGGTAAATTGACATTATTTGGATTTGAAGAAGCGTGGTATCAACCAGATGAAATGTCGGAATCGACAGAAAAGTGGGGAGAACTTGTCGCTTCTATGGCCCCAGTCTTAGGTGGACTGACGCTTCAAAAAATGGAATTTTTGCATCTTGCATTTTTTGAAGAGGCGTTCAAAAAAGTAAGAGATTCACATGAAAAATTTGTGCAAATTGTGCAAATTCACAAACCAGATGTAATCGTAGTTGATCAGGCTGTACAAGTTCCAGCGTTGATGAATCAAGGTTTGTACACAAAAATTTGCAATATCTATATTGCAAAAAAAAAGAAAATACAAAAACGATTTGTGCTTAATTACAAGGTATTCCGTGGGTTTTTATCTCATCGCTTGGTCCACTTTTTCATATTGACACCGATGACCTCCCACCTGGGCTGTCAGGTTATTCAGTTTTTGAACAAGACAAAGACGCTTGGAAAATTTACCGCGAAAAACGTACAGAAGCTTTTCGTTCATTTTCCATAAATTTTAAATCCTGGATACTTGATCATGGTGGACCAAATTTACCTGAGTCGTCATCAATTTTTTATGAACCTTCACCATATGCAAATATTTCCATGTACCCAGAAGAAATGTCATATGAAATGCACTTACCCGTCACGTTTCGCCAACGACTACGACCAAACTGGTACCAATTTGATGCTTTTGTTCGAAAAGAATCAGGAAAATTTGAAATTCCTGAAAAATTACAAAAGTTACCTGGAAAATTAATTTACTTTTCAATGGGAACTATTGGCAGTAGTGAACTGGAATTGATGCGAAAACTAATTCAAATTTTGACAAAATCTCCTAATCGATTCATTGTAGCAAAAGGTAAATTGATGCGTCGGTCAAGTTAATATCGCAATAATTACCTTTCATTCAAAACTTGATTACAGGTCCACTTGGTGACGAATTGGAGTTAAGTGACAACATGTGAGGTACCAATGACCTTCCACAGACTTTAGTCTTACCATTGGTCGACCTTGTGATCACGCACGGTGGAAATAACACCGTGACTGAATCTTTTTATTTTGGAAAACCGCTCTTGATCTTGCCACTTTTTGGAGATCAGTTGGACAATGCCACTCGCGTTCACGAAACTGGACATGGTCTTAGTTTCGAACCGTATCAGGTCACTGAATCCGTGTTGCTCAATGGTATTGAAACGTTGCTCAATGACAATATGCTTAAAAATCGTTTGCACTCGATTGGTCATCGGATTCGTAGTTCCAACTCGCAGTCAAGAACTGCCGATATTATAGAGAATGTCGCCAGAAAAAAATTGCCCAAACAATTTTTCAAAAAAGTATGAAAACTTTAATAAATCAGTAGCTATATCTACGTAGTATAGTGCCCAGATTGTTAGACACTTGATACAAATTGCAAAAAGTAATCATGTTTTATTTCCTGGAGTACGATAGAGCGGTAGCAGCTCTTTTGAAAAAACAAGAATAATTGTTATGCTAACTATCTAAACTTAGTGTACGCTGGTCTACATTGTGTTAACAAAAGTCTCTCGATGTATTGTAAACTATTAGTAACGATGTAACAAATTTTTTGAGACGGGCTGTTACTTTTAAGAGTCTCTCAATTAATTGTTCAAGCTACAAACACATTGTGGTAAATATTCTTTTACAGCAATGGAGTGAGCTCATCAGTCGATACGTTTTGAGCACGTGGCACAGTGCGGTATATAAAATAAATAAAGACAAACACAGCCTGGTGGTAGTAAAATAAAACAAGTCACTTTTAAACAAATTTAAAAAAAAAAAAATTCTTTTTACACAATTTGCGAAGTTTACCGTAATAAGACACAAGAGACCCATTAAAGCGCATGACTTGGCAAATCCATAGTTGTCATTGATTACCGCTCCGATTGCTGGACCTGTTACTCCGCTAGATACGAAAAATAATATAAAATATAAAGAAAACTATAAAAAAGTTAACACTTTAAATAATATTAATCGTTTAAAATTCTACTGTAGTATATGCTCTGCTTACCCTATGGAATACACTGACCATGAAAATGATGACAAGATCGAGTACAACTTGACATCAGCAACGTACCCGTATTCCCTTAATAAAATATATACATATATATTTTATTCACTATATATATTAATATTTATAATTTATTTACGTTTTGCTTAAACAATCCTTACGCTGTAAATTTGATTGTGGCTCCAAAGCTTGGTATTAATGTTGCTCCTAAGGCGACAACTAAGATAGTCATTCCTATACTAGTACTTAGCAGAGAACTACATTGACAAAACAAAGTGTTTCCTCACAATTTTCTTTATTTTAAAAAAAAATTCAAATATTTTATCTTACCATTACTTTTGTATTGGTAAAATTGGTAGTGGACCAAGAATCCATAATCCTATTCCAAGACCAGCAAGGCCTAGCGACATTATGATCCACGTTTGCTTCAAGCGATCAGCGACATAACCGTAAATTGGACTTACAAATGCGTAGAGAACCGACGTACAAAAGTAGAAAAGACCCAAACTTTTTGGTGTAAAGCCAAACTATATCAACAAATAAAATTATACTTTTTTCAATAAAAATTTCATTTCGGAGTTTGTTTTTTTCGCTTTACCATCGATGTTAAGTGAAGTGAGAGTGTGGCATTAATTGACGACCAAGCATTACCGCTTACTATGAGTAAAACTCCAATAACTAAAATTGGTCCAACTTTTAATAATTTCATTGCCGAAATTTGATTTGAATCAATTTTGCTTTCTGCAACTTTTTCTTGAATGGTAGCTGGTAGTAGGACATAGTTGATTGGTACGACACAGAAGAGCAGTCCTCCAAGAACATAAAATGGACAGCCGTAACCTCCCACCTGTTTAAAATAGAGTTGTGCTCAGCAAAAAATAGCTTTTTTTAACATTTTAATTTTTGCGTTAAACTTACGTCATATAAAATTCCACCAAAAGCTGGGCCAAGGCTTTGCCTAACAAAAAAAATATTACAGTAACGTATTATACGTCGCGAACGTTTTTTATTGTACGCATTACCCGATAATACCAGCTGTTTCCATCAAACTCTGTATAAGTTTAAAACTGAATGAGTAAATTCATTACATGATTTATGTTCCGTATGTTTTACATACCGTAACAGTATTGACGTCATTTGGAAACTTAACAGAAGCGTACGTATACGACGCAACAGAAAACATAGCTCCGGCAATACCTTCCAAAGTACGAACAATAAGGCATAGGACAAGAAAAATATTGCCTGAGTTAATGTTTCCTAAAA
Source organism: Rambutanura hunanensis (assembly GCA_019776465.1). Classification (NCBI taxonomy): domain Eukaryota; kingdom Metazoa; phylum Arthropoda; class Collembola; order Poduromorpha; family Neanuridae; genus Rambutanura; species Rambutanura hunanensis. The sequence goes on along the minus strand of JABASK010000328.1, from coordinate 5,406 downwards.
GTCTAAAACATTAAACAAAATGTATTCGTTTATAATAAAAATTTGTGGTATATATTTTTTTTAATTAACTCCATACCCAAAAATTATATTGGTCGTTGCTCCTGCAAATGCACCAATTAAAAGTATACGTTTTGGTCCAAACAAATGTACGATGTTGTAGAGAAATGGTGAGGCTAGAACAAAAATATGTTTCATGTTTCATGTTTCATGAAATGATGAAACTTTTTATGGGTATATTATTTAATTTACCCAGAACTACTGTCAAGGAATAGATGGAAAACACAAAACCAGACATTGACAGTGAAATATTTTTTGCAGCAGCTTCCTGAGGAAAAAATGGCGAAATAATGCTCATCGCTGCATCGGATGCGACACAAAGAAGAAGTAATGATGCTAAAAGTATTTTTTCTGAAAGGCTAAATTTTTTTGTAGAATCTTCGCCGTCACTGCTTGTCTCTGAGTCAGCTGTTACTTTTGACGCTTCATCTATAGCGACATGACAAGATAGGGCGTTTCCTTCGAAAACTTTACAAAATCTTCTCAAAATTTAAAAAAATATGAAAAAAAATTACCACTTTATTTTTTTGTTAATTACAATGAATAGCAAAGAAAATTTAAATCAGGACAATTACCCATTACTACGAATATCCTCCTCCGTTTTCATAATGTTGGAGAATTATAACTTGTAACCAAAAAAAGAAGAATTGGTGACACACTGTAACTTCCAATTGACTACTAACCTCTGACCCATAAGAAAGTGACTAAACGTATAGGCTGAATAATCTTTATATCTCGCCTTTCTTTAAAGTCACGATGAAGAAAAAATAAAGTGACTTCATAAAACAAGGCACGCAGAATTTAACCGGTTTTTTATCAAAGATAATTATGATGGAGTCTGATAGACTTTCGTCATTATTATCCTGGAAGGTCACTGAAGCTTAGCTTCAAATAAGGTAAAAACCGGTATAATTCCTGTTTTACTGTTTTGTAGTTTAAACTTCGATACCATAAAAATTTGAAGGAAGGAAGAGATTTTATTGTAAATAAAAAGGAAATTTTTATTCCGGCTTTACAAATTTATTCAGTATATTTAAAATGTTTTCACATTTTATATTTACAGAACGTTTATATTTAAAACAAAAGTAGAATGTATTAGTTTTATTTTAAAAAGTGTCTGATAAAGATGTCCGGTGACCACGATACGATTCTTTGCGAAATAGTGGCGTAGATTCTGTTGCTCCGTTTGGGTAGTACCTGATTTCCTTGGATTCAACCCGTGCTGCCCGACGAATAAAATAAAGGATGACAAAAAATGCCTTTAAAGAAAAAAATACAAACCATAATTATCTTATATTTAATTAAAATTTTTAATTTTAAGTAAAACTTACTGTAATTAAGCACGAAAGTCCCATTACGGCACAAGAAACTTCAAATCCAAATTTGTCAGTCAAAAAAGCCCCAATAGCAGGACCAGTAACACCACTAAAACAACAAACAAAATTTCATGAAATAATGAAACATGAAACTTAAAATTTTTTACACTACTATTGAAAATCAATCAAAATAAAATAAATGCCTAGAAAAATTTAAATTAAAAAAAAACTTTCCTAACAAAGTTAAATATATTTTATTCCAATAAAAAAAACACCATGAATGAAAATATGCAACTTAAAAAAATTTCATGTACCCAAATGAGTAAATTGACCAGGAAAGTGAAGATAAAACAGCAAAAAGCTTAACATCTTCCGGGTATCCTGCTTCTCTGTACAAAAATATATCAGAAATGTTTAATATATTGTATTTTTAAATTCTAGATTTGGCAGTTCAAAGGTCAAAACCTGATTAACCTAACTAGCTTACGCTGCAAACTGGATAGTATTTGCAAAGCTTGGTATCACAGCAGCTGAAACTGACACTGTTAAAACGACCATACCAATACAGGTCAGAGTTAGTGACCTTTCGAACAAAAAAAAACAATTAGTCACTTTATCAAATTTTCTAATTACTAGATGTGACTGTTTAGTATAAACTAGGCTTGTAAGGTTCTAGTATAAATAAGGCATAAAATTGCTTACCGTTCAAAATTTGGTACAAGGACGTGTCCTAGCAACGCAAATCCAACGGAAGATGAAGCAAGACCAGAAACCATTAGTATCCACGTCCGAGTCTTTATTCTGTCGGCAACGTATCCCCAGCATGTCGCTGCAATTGCGTAGATTGAAGATGCGACAAAGTAGAATAGACCAAGTTCTCCACCGGAAAGTCCTTGCTTCAAAAATTACAAATCAAGTTATTCTCTATAGCAATTTAATACCCGGGTAACTTACGTTACTAAATAACGTATCTTAGTCTAAAATGTAACATACGCCAAAAATTGAATCAATTACCTCTGATAATTGAAGAGAGAGCGTGGCATTAATTGACGACCAGGCATTTCCTGCCAACAGCAGTATAAAGGCGTTGGCTAAAATAGGCGTCACTCCAAGCATTTCACGGAGGGTGATAGTTGTCGAATTGTCGTCATTGTCGTTACTACTATGATGCTTCACAGTTTTAGGTAATAGGTAGCAATTGATAGGCAGAGTAAACATTAGAAAACCACCAAGTACAAAGAATGGAAGTCCATATCCACCAAACTAAAAGAAAACAAGAAGAAAATTTAAAAAAATTTGAAAAATAATTAAAATGTATAAAATTTTAGAAAAGTACATTTACGCTGTTTACAATTTACTTCATACAAATTTCCACCAATTGCTGGTCCAACGCTCAGGCTGAAAAATAGTCAAAAACCATCAAATACCTACAAATTTTTAATAACTATATCTCTCATTCAAGTAAATTTAGATCAACTACAAAAAAAATATTATTTAACAAATGAGTCAAATGAGTCAAAAATTATAAATATCACGTTTTCTTAATATTTTTTAGCATTTTGTCATTGATCTAAATAAGCAGAGGTGTGCAATGCAATATACGCTTAGAACAGTTACTTACCCAATATTCGATGCAGTTTCCATCATACCCTTAAAAATACATAAATTATAAAAAAAAAAATTTATGTTAATTTATTAAATTTAGTTTCAACTTACAATTACGCAGCTGATACTTGCCGGAAAGATTTTAGATGCAAACGTATAAGTCGCTACAGAATAGGCAGCAGACGACATGGCTTCAATAGCACGTGTAACGAAGCAACAAATAATAAAAATATGTCCAGATTTAATTTCTCCGAGAAATCTACCAACAAATTAATTAGTTACTCATTTTAAACAGTTAAAATAAATTAAATTTTGTAAAATAGTTAGATCAAACCCAAATAAAATGTTAGAGAGTCCGCAAGTAAATGCTCCAATCAACAGGACTGATTTAGGTCCAAATCTTTGAATTACATTGCCTATAAATGGTGACGCTTCAAAAATATAAACAAAAATTTGTTACTTTTACTTGATTATATTTAAATATAAATATAAATTATGTTTAAAAATTAACCTAAGAATACTGTTAATGAAAAGGCTGAAAAAACTAGTCCTGACACAAATAACGGCACGTTTTTTTCTAAAGCTTCGTGCGGAAATAGTGGTGCGATGATACTCGACGACGCGTAGGTCGTAACGTTTAATAAAATTAATGAACAAAAAACTTTTTTTTGTAATAATGAAAATTTTTCAGTTTTTTTCATTTTTTCATTCCCAGTATCAAAATGATGCTCAACAACTCTCCATTCTTCTGATGGAATAAATCGAGTCAATTCAGATCCAGACGACGTTCTTCTTCGCCTTTAAAATATATAGAAAAAATAAAAACAGTAACTCATTGTTTTATTTAAAACAAACACATTATTTTTGTAATATAACTTGTGTAGGTAATTAAAAATACGTGTCTAACTTTTGACATCTTTCTTACCCGGTTTGAAGTTTGTCTCCGTCCAACTTCCTAATTCGTTGTGAACTGACAGAAGGTATTATCACCTGTGGTTCTGCCATTGTTTGAAACAAAGCAAAGATCACCTTGAACAAAACTTTACTTCGTTCAAAACTTATTTGAATTGGCAGAAAAACCAGTTTTTTTTGGCAAGAGTTAAACAGAATTGCAGTGGATCAATACGAATTTAAATCACAAACCAGTTTTCTTTTCCTTATTTCTTCTCTGTAGTTCCCAAAAACTAGACGAATTTGGTTCTAGTAATCTATAAAACTTTTTGTCAAAATGGCTATTTAGAGTTTAATCAAGTTTTATAACAAAAAAAAAGTTTTATCAACTGTTCCATTCACTCTTACAAAGTGATATGTCATGACACACTTCGAAACAGATGAGGTTGTAAGTAGTCAAGGTCAAAGTACCAAAATCATATCGACTCATAACCGCCGCACGTGCCAAAACTTTTCTTCTGTATTTACAAGTTAAAACCAATTTTTGAAATCCTAGTTTACGCTAGAAGCTTGACCTTGATTAAATACACAACTAATATTTTTACAAAGTTTTACATAAAATTCAAAAAAAAAAAACAACAGCCCAACTGAGAATCGAACTCGTGTCGACTAATTTTCAGTATATAAATTTATCTCGCTCTAAAGATATATTTATTTAACAACACAAAACATGTTAATTAATTCAAATTGGTTACTTTTAAAAGAAACGGCCATGGTTTCATAAGTAGTGATGGTGCTGGCATGGCCAATGACGGTTCTCTTTCGGGTACTGTTGTCAACGAAAAATTTTGTAGGAGCGTCGTCACTAAACTGTCCATGGCCATGTGTGCAAAGTTTTGTCCAGGACATTCTCTTGTTCCTTTTAGTGAATAAAAACAATTGTTTTTAAAATTAAATTAAATTAAACAAAAAACAAAAGAAAATTTACCAAATCCAAATACAGCAATTCTGTCAACTTTGTCTTTGTCCAACGTTCCATCCGGACGGATCAGTCTACTCGGTCTAAAATTTTCTGGATCACTCCAATATTTTGTGTCGTAGAGAATCGGATGAATGTTTGGAAATAAACATGTGTTCTTTGGAATCGTATAACCTGCGCACTGTATGTCGTCAGTGATCATCCTTGGATTTAAAATTGGAATAAACGGCGCATGTCGCAAAGTTTCAAAAATAAAAGCGTTCAAATAAACCATGCTAAAAAAGAAAAGAAAAGGATAAATATTTGTTAATAATAAAATAAATAATAATAAATAATTTAAAGGACATTACCGGATTTGGTCAAATTTTCGAATTTTTTGCAAGTCCCCGGCCCCGTGTGTCAAAGGTTGATATTAATGTTGAAGATGACCCTCAACTACCCAATCCTTAATCAATGACTATTTACCCCAAAACTCGTTTTTTGCGAAAAAAATATTTTTCAAAAAAAATTTTTTTGTCAAAAAATAATTTGTTTAGGCAGTCAAAAAACTTGTTTATG
>JABASK010000327.1:0-16619 GCA_019776465.1 Rambutanura hunanensis | reverse complement strand
AACGTTAATTTAAACCGAAATAAAAGTTGGCCCTAATGCTACTACAATAAACCCCTCTTCCGTAGAAGAGTTGTAGAACAGTTGAGCACTTTCCATTCATAAAATATAAATGAATGGAACTTATTTTTTTGTAAAAAGAAAGGGTAAGGGAAAATAATCATTGTTGTTTCGTTTGACGTCGAGGAGGTGCGTCGACGCTTGATTTTTGTCGTAAGTCATAGTACTCCCACTTCCACTTAATTGACCGGCGTGCTCTTACTATTTCTATTACAAGACGCCTTTAGACCGAAGGTACCTTCGGTCGTATAGACAGCTAGGCCCTTAGAGGAATGGACGATGACCTAAAGGCCCTTCCGGTGAATAGTACAAGTCCAATTGCCCTTTGTCCTCAGCCCCTCCTTTCTATTCATTTTGTTCATTCATTCTAAAGATCCAAATATGGTTTTATCCACCTCAATCACTTGACTCCCCCGTGTAGTTGACGAGACAACAACAGCCCGAAGATTGAACATCCTCTGGGAAAATATGAACGTAAAATTCCCAACCAAGTTATTTTATTTTATTTTATTTTTTTTGGTGGGAGGTTTTGAATGAACGCCTTCCGCTGAATTTCTGTCTTGAGTCAACTACAACTCCAAAAAAAAAAGTATCGTTGTGTGCCACTCAACTAGCGAACCGTGGTTCCCTTTCCCATTTCCACTCGAAAACGTGTCTCCTGGAGGATATTTGAAGTTGATTTTGGCTCTTCTGTCCTCACACCGTGTGTTATACCGAGAAAGAAAAAAAAAACTTCCAATGTTTAAAGTCAAAAGACCGGAAATGGACGCATATGTTTCCCAACCGGATGTTCCTTTTAGTTCTTTTGGAAGAGAGATGAAGTAGGTTTGAAAAAACGGGAATAATGGAAAAAAAATGAGTAGAAGAAGGGATACCTACGAGGCATTTTGGTTCTAAACGATCAAGACAAGGATCGGTTTTGTTCTGAAGGAAAAATAACAGTACAAAGATATGTTCTTGTTCCCTTCAAGGAAGAGCTGCTTTTAAAATTTCCCTCCATATACTAAAAAGCATCATCCTTCTTCCATATTTTGGTCTCAAGAAAAAGTCATCTTCTGCCTTGCCCAAACTGGAAGAAAACGCTTGCCGTCTGCCTTCCATTTTGTTATTGCCATATGGCCGGTAGAAAAGTGAAGGTCTTCCGACCTCGTTTCTTGCTATTCATCACCCTCCAGGTCCTTATAAGTACACTCGCCCTATTCAAAAACCATAGACTCCGCCCTGCTTCCAGGACGTGTATCTACAAAATAAAGAGCCTTTCGGACACAATACTTTTTTTTTCTTTAAAAAAAATTCCCTTTCGAAACTTTTATTATTTCCTTTTTGTGTGATGCTTCAGTCGTCATGCTCATTTTTAAAAGCCTGGATTTCCTCCATCCATTGGTTAAATAAGGCTTTCCAGCTTAAGTTTTTTTTTTCCAAAAAAAAATTTTTTGTATAAGCTTAACACGAGTTTTTGTCCTCGAAAAAGAGGTGTAAAATAGAGGACAATTAGAAGATTATTAATGATAACTGTAGTAATGGAAATTTGACTAGTGGTGGTATTATATTAGTGTTGGTGATTCTCTCTGCTACGAGCAGAGACGCAGAGTTTTAAATAAAGTTTTTTTTTTCTAAACTAATATTATTTAGTTAGTAATTGTATAAGAGGTCAGCAGGTGGGATTTAAGAGAAAAGAGCTTCTTTTTTTTTGTAGCCAAGTAAAATAACAATTGCTCAGTTTTCTCTATAGGGCAGGTACACAGCTAGGCTTTAAGGCAGGCAGAATGACTTGAGGATTTGGTTCGACTGCTAAACAAAAAATTTTTCTAAAAAAAACTTTAAAAGTTGACTTTTCATGAGTTTCTCTTTCGACTTGTCATTTGTCATTTAAATTTGACTCAAAGACCCGGAAAAGAGCGTAATGAACTTTTAGAGAAAAATTAGAAAAAAAAAACCCAGCACGCGTTTCTGAATTTTCAAAGAAAAACAAACTAAAAATCATTTTAGTTCAATCTGTTTCATGAAACAAATGCTGGACATTAGGACATTCCCTAAAAGAATCATTGATTTAAAAACATGGATACCTCATTTGATCTACAAAGTATCCACGTTTTTTTAGACTTAAATTTTGACAAATGACAAAGTGTAGAAACTTAAATGCCCGTCCTGTCAAACCTTCAAGTTTCGCAGTGCCTTTCCTACCTTCCTCATGTCAAGAGAAATTTACGGGCTACCAATTAATTTCCTTTTGGTGTGCGTATCTTAAGTTATGAGTAGGAGTATATAAATTAAAAAAAAAACACGCATAAGGAGTAGTAGTTCAGTTAGATAAGCGGACTTCTTTTTTTCAAATTTGTTCTTCGCAGGGTTTTGGATTTTGAGTAACCGTAAGTAATTTTCGTGGAATCCGAATTATCCTTCTTCATTCCCGGGTCATCAGTATCATGCCCTCCACAAAATCGAGAACGAGAGTGATAGTAGAGAGAAATATAGAATTTGTTCTTAAGTTCAGCACAATTACTTTTCACAAACTTTTTCTCTGATGTCATTCGTGTGTAAACAAAAGGATAAAGAGAAAATAAATCTCATGATCAATAATCAGTCTTGACATATTGATACTCGTACTCGTAATCGTTCTTCTTCGAACTGTTTTGCTCTGTTTCCTTCCAACTTCCCATCAAAACAGTCCTTGACTCCGCCAAGTCTTTTCGTCTTCATTTTCGTCCCTGCAAAGGTTTCAGTCAAATGCGTTGTTTTCCACGTTTCATTTGTTAAAAACTGGAGGTGGTGACGGTGGTAGTAGGTGTTTGGTACCATTTCGTGGAATTGGTGGTGGATTTAAAAATGCATTTGGCATACGATGTTGATCTTCATCCTCGGAAAGTTCGATAATCCCTTCCGGCCTTGACGGTATGGACCCGGGAGGTGGTCGACAACTGCATCCATTGCTATGATACCTTTGGTAAGCCTTTTCAATAACACAGAGACAACCTTTACAAGGCCAGTAGAGACAGAGACAGGGCAAGACCAGAGACATTCCTGCCATACATCCCCACCTCCAGAACTTTCGATGTGGAGCACAAGAACAGGGTTTATCAGCACAAAGAACACCACCATCCGGTTCATGATTCTTTCCACAATGATAAAAAAATGCTTTGACACAACATAGGCAGGTCACATAGTCCAGACCTGGTTCAGGACCACATTGAATACTCTTCGAACAAATCCATCGTGATGGAAGTGGCCTTGGCGTAGAACAAGCTTCACATCTACACTTGCGGCAGTAGGGACAAACAATTGTAGACTCAGCTAGGTTCACTTTCCCATGTTCTGTAGTTGGTGGGCATAAGAGTCCACCACGTTTCGTTGGTTGAGCCGTTACAACTCCTCCATCTTGACTATAGGGTACATTTGTATTCTCACGACCCTGTTTACCGCCGCCATGCTTTCTAGAATTTGTAGGAAGTCTCACTTGTTCCGCAGCAGTAACACTGGAGTTTTGTCTAGAAACTTTAGTAGCATTCGAAGATCCTGAAGATAGGGTAATGGTTCGACTGTGTTGTACAGGGAGTGGAGCACCTAAGTAAAGGTTTCGGTGACGTTCGGACGTCGGGCGAGGTTGATCGAGACAAATAGGTCTCAATGGTGGGGAAGACGGCCGACATATTTCACCCGTGGATGGATTCACTCCAGAAATTGTACTGGACAATTGGGATCTGGACAGGGGTCGAACCAAAACACTTGGTACACTTCCTCCACCACTGCGACTCGGTAGAGAAGTAGCGGTTGTAGACGATGGGGTAGACACGAATCGAGCAGCAACTCCAGGATAGGCTCTGACAGGATTCGTTGTCGATGTATGTCGACTTTGGCCATTCTCGGCCATTGATAAATGAATCTGACTGGGGCACTATGACCTCTGAAACTTCTTCCTCTTTATAGTCTCTCATCCGTCGTTCTGCACGACGGGTTCACGCAAACACTCATAGTGATGAAATGGGCGAAGGGAAAAGGAAAAGTCAACATGGTCCGATCCCGCTGACTATTTCTTCCACCCAGCGTCACCTTTCATTTTTCAGTAACCACAATAACAAGAGAAAAGAATATAGTTGCAAAAATGGATTCCAAAACGAATGGATTAGCAACCCATTCAAAACATTATTCAGTTCCGACTAACACTCCATCCGGCTTCTTCATTTTTCCACTCTAAGCTTCAATCCATCTGCCCTTCATGCTTCGTGCAGATTCACGCCTCGGGTCAACATCTTCCTGAAAAGGAAAAAAAAATAAAATAAACTTTAGTAAAAAATCACTTTTCTCGTAAAAAAAAAATTCTTACTCAAAATCATATAATTTAAAATTAGTCAATTGAATCTTTGTTCACGCAACGTCTTTCCTCTAACTGCTTTTCCAGGAAGTGAAATGATCTAAAGGCGTTTTTGTCAATGTTTCTAACCTGATGAACCATACGGAGTGAACGTTTCAAGTCTTGTACTACTACATATTGAGAAATGGTAGTGAACCCGTTGTAAGGAAGGGAAATTAAAAGTCACCCGGATATTTCCAAGGGTCATATCCCCTCTTGAAACCCACTCTTCTGGCTCCTACATCTTTTGTACCTCGCATGCTTAACTCTTGTTCCGAGTAGCAGTAGACCAAGTAAAATGCAACCAGTTAGTAAAGATGGTGTTGCCCCTTTTTTCCCTCTTCTGGTTCAAAACTTCACTCTCTGAAGACTAAATCCCCATTCAACTTATTGCACAGTCGGGTTCGTGATGATGACGATGATGATGAGGAGGAGAGAGATGCGTTTTGGCTGGGAAACACGATGATAATATGAAGAGGTCTTCTTGACTCTTCAGCATCTGGCCTCAGACTGAAAATTGAATGGATAGATGAAGAAAAAGGGACCCGTCCATCCGTTTTACCAAAACCACTTTACGCAGCCACCAACAACCACTGCCACTCAGACCCAATCTAACTAAACAACCCCCAAAATCCAGCTGGACAGGATCCCAGGCATGGGACAATGGACTCAACAACTTCAGAAATTAAAATGAAAATCCCGGCCACAACAACTTACAAATCCAGGGGAAAAAAACTTCCCTTCCTCTTCCATCATATCATTCTTTTTTTCTTCAAAACAACTGACTACGGTTTAAGAGAGGCGACACTGACAGAGCGATCGCACGGATCTTCACATCCAAAGGAAGTTCAATTGAAAAAAAAACAAGGTTTTTAGAGAGTTAGAGAAAAACCACTTGAGCTGCCCCCATGTACCACCTGACGCTGACACCCTTCTACTACCTAGTTTCTTCAATATCATCTCCCTTCTCCATTAAGATCATCCTTCGTCAAGAACTTGAATGAAGTGGAAATGAAAAAAAAAGGTAAGAATGGATGAAGATTCACATCTTTCACAGTTTAGTTTAGTAGTTTTAAGTGGGATCGAGGCGAGATGAGACCAGAGAGGATTTACCCAGTAGCTCTTTTTCTTCAACATAACTTTTGTTTCGCTTCAGAACCAACCTCACCCAAACAGTATCTCAGAGTACGCCTCTCATCAAACTCTTCGTCGTTCAATGAAATACGCCCTTCAAATGAATGAAAAGCTCTAAGGCCAACAATCAGCTCCCTCCTCATCTTCATCACTTCAAAACCGCCAAAAAACAATTGAAATCAATCAGTCTAACCCATAAAATCCCTCCCCAATTCACTTTCGCACAAAGATCCACCCAACCAAATGATCTTAATCACTAAACGCTACAGCAGGTGAAATCAAGTGACAGAACTTTTAACTAATTTGTGAAACTTGAAACATTGAAAGGAATTTTATGACATTCGGCATTGGCGCTAGTTCACAAACAGGTCAAAATTTCGTAAAATGAATTTTTTTACGATTGTAGTCTCTTTTTGTTTCGTTTGATACACGGTAAAGCACTCTTGATATCAACAAATTAACTGATTATTCCGAATTCCTATTTTCCTATTTATCTACTTGGTTTCCTAATTGGTTAAATTCAAAATTATATTACAATGGGAACTTGTTGAAAAGTCGTTTCAAAATTGGATGCATGTTATGCCTTGTGAGAAAGTACACTTATGAAGTTTAACAAATTGGTGAATTTTTTTGCAAGTATAATCAAAATCATCCTAACCAAGTGTGATGCGGTGTAAAATCTCCAGAGTGTTTAAGTTACGGCCCGTCACTTTGCTCGGGGGGAAATGGGTATTATAAGTGTTTTTAATATTGTTACATTAGCACGTAGTCAGTTAAAACAAAGAAAAAGAACAGAATTTAGACGTGAATTATAACTCTGCTTTTCATAAACTTTAAGAAAATCTACGCTTTTTCCAAAACGTTCCATTTCCTTCAGGTTTATTTTTCTTTTGGAGCAGTAATATTTAGAATCCGGTCATAGGTTTGGTTACTGAGGAGACCCGTAGTGTAAGGGGCAAGTTGTATAATTGCCTGACGGATGAATCTACCTAGACAGTTTTCAAAAACTCTTACAGAAATTGACATTTTATACTTGATCCTTCTGAAATTCGTTTCGTAGTAATGTCCCTGTCCAGTGTCAAACTAGGTCGGGTAGTCTGACACCTATGGAGGATGGTGCACACTTTCACCAATTTATGTAGTAGGTGGTTATCAATACTAAACCTTCCGGCAATTTTGACGTTTAGTGGTGTTTAGGTTTAGTTTAGTAGTCATTGATTTTTATATACATATAACTTGATTTGGGATTCAATGATTCAAATAAGCTTTGCGAAATTAATCACAAAAGTTTTGTTTTAAAAACAATAACAAGTTCATATTTTGGCGCCAAGATAGGTAGCATTACGGGTTGGCAGGTGAGACTACCTTGTAAGCAGTACTGTTATTTCTTGTTTAGTTATCTTGATGTTACCTAGACCATGTCAACTTCAACTAATGAAGGGGCAATGATCTTGAAATTTGAAACATAGCCTTCTAGTTAACTTTTTGCTCATAAGCTTCAAAGCCTCATCAGATCAAAGTTGAAAAAAAACGGCGTAATAAAGTTATGTGCTTTTAATGTCTGGTTTACTCATAGTAAGAGGAAAATATAATTATTCTGTGCTCTATGTTCCTATGCTTCCAGTCACTCCAGCCGCTTTTCACTCTTTCAAAACGTTATTGTAAAAGTAATTGATAACAAAATTAATTTCAAAATTAAATAAAATAAATGAGAAAAGAATTCAAGAAAATAAGAGAATTTAGGATAATTTTTTTTCATGGTATATGATGTTATGAACGTACCAAACCCAGACCATGGAAAACACAAAGGTCAAAACAACAACGCCAAAACAGTAAACCACCTTAATTATGCTTTCTAACCTTAGTATCATATCCCTAGCCGTTCCAAGAACACGAACACACTTCACATTAACCATTGCCATTACGTGACTTCCATTCATTCAATCCTCATCTTCCTTCTCCCTAGGGTGACTTATTATATCCAAAATATAGGCACTACAAAATATTGAATGTATAAAAAAGGTAAAATAAGGATTGAAGTTGTTGGATAATCTCCAGAGAATGTTATAAAAAGCATAAGGATGAAGAGTTATCAATGTCACTCTCCCTGTCCAATTCCATGTTATGATGATGTATTAAAATCACACTCCATGTCAAAACTTCATATTCATTCTTTTATCTATAAAATGTCATTAATCTATTCAAATAAATAATATACTGGAGATGGGAATTTTCAATCTTGTGTGTTTGTAGCAAGAGAAGAAAAGAAGGACAAGATGACCCCGTAAAGGATTTGCTGACTACCGTACAATAAGTACACTCGATGCCTAATCTCTTTCAAATCCTTACAATAAACTCTAAGCCTTGCCAGACCCACCATCAGGTCTAGTTCTGGTCTCGTCTAGTTTCTCGTCTTTAATCCAAAAAAAAAGAAGTTATAGACGACGCGGTTTGCAAAATGTATTACAGTTTAACTCAACTTGCTCGTTAATTAACTATACGAATCATTCATTTGGCTAAATTTATAATTTTGAGTCATTACAGGTCACAAGAGTTTGGGACGCTGTATTTCCTTTATAATAGCGTTCCTTTCCTTTTGTAATTTAAGTGGCAATAAACTAAACAAATTTTTAATTGTCCTAACCAAAATACATAAAAAGTTTGCTAGATCGTCAAGTTTGCTGACTTCCCGCTGGTTAAATTTCCATGACGACCGTCGTATCATCATCACTCGTGCGCTAACGTCAATGTGTCCTGCCCAGGGTCCAGCGAGTACTCACCTTTCCTTATCTCCTCACATCCTCTACAGGAACAATGCACTCCCGGCAGATCAAACAATGAGGGAATGGTGGATAGAAGACGAGAACACAAAACAGGCTTATCACAATCACAACCTTTTATCATTCTCACAGTTATTCAAAAAAAAGTTCGTTAGTTCACTTTCAATCATAGTTTGTATGACCATCCTTCATAATCCTAAAGTTCCCATATCCTCGATACCGTATATCTATGTGTAGTGTAAGTTATATGGGTAAAGGATGACATCCTTTACAAATATAACGGAGTAACAACGAACAGGAAAATAGTACCTAGTTTGATCGCCCAATTTTTTTTGGTACAAGAAAAATATTTACAGAAAATATTAAATATTTGTTCCCAACTACCAATTTAAAAGAAAAGCTTGAATTTGGCACATCATCCTTTTCCGTATAAAGATGACAACAGTGTAGAGCATGAGTTTACAATGTCATGTACTCCTAGCGACATATTCTATTCACCGAGTAATAAATCCCTATACCGGCCTTTGAACTCGTGTTTTTGAAAGCAGCCATTTACAAAAGTTGTTACTTTGAAATTCATTCATTTTCCGGAAGGACAACGACGATTCAGGCAGTTGGTTTCCTAATCCCGGATAACCCTTTTTCCCCCTACACGTTTGTATTTGTTTGTTGTCCGTGTCCCCAAATATAGTGCTTTAACAGAATGAATGAAAACTGAAAGGAAATTAGGAACAGGAAAAGACTACAAATTTCCACATCCTGGCTCAAAGTAGGATAGTTAATAACAAACTTATAAATTTAAGTTTCACTTGAGGAACAGACAGTGGAAGTCTTTCATGGATGTCTACGTTATACATGGCACCATAAACCTGGTGTTGGAGTAAGTCAACTAACGAATGGAACGATAGGGGGTGTGAAGGGACGGAAATACTTATTTTGTTAATAGTTCTCATCAGCTTCTTTACTTTAACACGTACGCTTTAAAGTTTCGTTGACTTCCAGGTCTGCATCTTTGAAAGAAAAAATTCCAAAACGTTTAAAATTAAAGTCACACTTTATCTCACTCCAGTTTCCTTTAGAAAAAGTCCTTAACATGATACAGATGCAGGTTGAATTAAGAACAAACATTCTATATCAAATCAACATCATTGTTGTCTGCATCAAAAAACGCCTAGGATTTAAAAATTTTCTTAGTCTACCGAATCTTTTGGATAAAAAAATCTACACAAAAACTAAGTCATTTTCGAATGAGAATGAATGGTTTGAAATTGAAAGACGGCAATTCTGTAATAGAAAGTGGTCAATGTTAAACTGTTCATCGGTAGACTACCAACAACGCAACATCGATGAACCTGGAATACCAAAATGTACCACTTTAATCATCATACACCGTGTGCGTGGGTGTGCGATTCTTTATAATGTAGTACCCTGTTCCCTTTGAATTCATTGTCAATGTCGAGTATACCGAGACCGGCTACCGACAAAGTTTAATTTATTTATGACCTTCTTCTAATACAACTGAAGTATATTCACTTTTACTTTCATTTTGTCCCGTTGAGAACCCAACTCAAAACTGTTCCACTTTGCCCATTCCGATGCAAAAACTTAGCGTCGAGCGTCACCATTCCAAATTATGTAGCTAGAAAGCACAATCGTACACATGCCAGCACCGCATATTGTAGATGAAACAGTGATAGCAGGATTCTCATTAATCATGACTGTGTAAGTGCCTTTTCCTTTATCGATATACGTATGTATTATATGAGGTCATTTGAGTAGGTGGGTGTTTGATCATAGGTTACAAATTTCACTAACCTATGCAGTTTCCGGCTGAACTTTAAGTTACAACTTGAGCTGTAACACTAGTACTTGGAGAAAGTTGGGTAATTTTAACATTCAATCCCATTCGATATTAGGGTTAGTTAGTTCCCAGATTTTTTCGATGTTACCATGACATTCATAACGGACGTCAGCATCGAAGCATCTTAAGAAAATTAAGACTGATACCTAAGCTCCTCTGATGGTCTGATGTCATCAATTTGAACCTTAACTACAGTCATGAAGATCGTCTTTTCAACTCCGTTAAAGGTCATACTTATCTGATCTTCGTGAAGTGTTTCATAGAATCAAACGGTAAGCTAACCGATTGTAAATATTGAAACTTTTTCCCCTTAACCCTAATTTTTTCCTAACTAGTCGTATTTAGAAGAAAAAAAATTCTAATTAAATTATTCAATTTAGTTGAGTGCTTACGAACTGTGATGATGATGTGGGTGTAAGTTACCAAAATTTCCATAAATAAAATCTTAGTAACGACCTCAAGATTTTCCTTATTTTCCACTGACCACTATAAACCTTTGTTACACCGTTGAGTCTAGTTTTGAAAAACGGGTAGAGTTATGTGCTTACAGGACTGTGTAAAGATGCAAGATTTGGTTTACTTGGCAGTTTGTTGAAGTTTTGAAATGCATGTACTCACAGAATGAAGTCCTTGGTATAACTGAATGAGTGAGATAAGTGAATGAATGGAGCCGACTTCCCAAATCCCAAACTCCTCCTGCCCCCACCACGGCTCTCCCTTCTTTTGGCGAAGGTGGAGATATTAGGGCTGTGAGAAAAAGTAACATTCTTAATGTGATATGAAGCACATACTACTTACTTTTGGGATAAGAGAGTCTTTAGTTTATTGATGAGAAGTCGAGGTACCGTTCATGAAAGTATGTGGGATATTCTTAAACCTTAAACTTCCATTCACAAAAAGTGGAGTGTGGTGGAGAGATGAAGAAATAGGTGGTGGTGGGTGTGCTGGTTGGGTGGTGGGTCGCAGGGGTCGTCGAAGGCTTTTTACTCAACGCCCACTCCTTCCTTCTCTTTGAGAATGAATGAACTCTCCCCACCCCCGTAATTTACACACACCCCACCCCTTCCTCAAGGGGAAAAAGTCTATCCAAGCTTTTAGTACAATATCACGTAATACCTAAATACCAGAGGTGTTACCGAAACCCACTTTAAAACTGAATTTCTGGCCCCTTCCTACAGGAAGCGGATGGAAAAAAAGTAATATGGAGTAGGATAGAATAAGTCATCTGACAAAAATAAAAATGTAGGATCACTTATGATTTAGTGAACCAATAATTTTGATTGTACACTACGAGTTTGACTAGACAACAGTACGCTATTACAAGAAAGTACTAAAGGTCGTACGTTAATTTTTTTTTAAATATTGAGACATTTAAACATAACCTGCTTCAAAGGCTACAGTTTCCTTAATAGCATGGCTACAAAAAAAATTGCTCCTCGCCAATTTTTTGTATGTTTTATTGTTTTGGTAAAATACACAACTACAAATTCGCTGCTATCTACTATTATAACTAACTACGGCTTTATATTCGGTGGTATACCAGAAATAGTGTATTTACGAACCTGGTAAAATTGTTTTAACAAACGAGAAACTAATGGATAACAAAATTTACTAAATTGTTTTTAGTTTTTTTACTGTAAAATCGATAATTTAATTTTCACCTATTCACTTCGAGTGGTCGTGTAATCCTTGTACATTATAAAATAGTACACATTTGTAAAAAATCGCCTCCATTACGTAATTTTTGAAACCGGGAGAGAAGTCGGTAAATGCCAACAAAACGTTAATGAGAGTAAATCGACTTTAAAATGTCGTGTCCCTACAGGTAGATAGGGTTACAAAAATCCTCCGTGTCACACCTCTACTCAACTCTCATCTACCACCACCGGCACGTGTCCTTTACGAGACCTCCAACTCATTAACGTTATAACAAAATTCAATATCCTCTTGGCTCTTGCGTTGATCATTAAATTCGGCGGATACCGTCCTTTCTCTTACCTTCACTTTCCATCACCCACAGCCTTCCCTTATTTTACTCGATTTTCGTCATTCGACTCAACTAATCGACACATGAGTTTAACGTCTACTCGTAGTCGTAATTGGGGGTAGGTCAAAGGTACCTTTTCACTTTCTTGACATAAAGTATACAACGATGAAAGAAACATGACGACAAAACTTTTTGTCGTGAATATGAACAAGTTTTGAGCCAAGACTCAACAAAATACAAATTGAAACAAAAAATAAAAAGTGTCTTTAAACCAAATTAATAGCGTTTAAGAATGATTTGTTAATATTGATACTTTTCACCGCTCACTAACCAAAAACCCCATGGATATTATCATTTTTTTTTATATCGAACTACATTATGCCCAAAACATATCAGTATTAGCGTCACTTCCGCTCATATTCGCTCCCAAGGAAATTTACCAATAATGTTTTTCCCTCAAGTGAATCTCAAATAAAAATTTAGTCTCACTCATTTATAACCATTGCCAAAAAATCATGACCTTCATTTTGCTATGCCTCGTTGGATACGCAGTACCAAGAGCTCGCCACACATTATTTCATGTATTGTAAAGTACAAATATAATTCATAAATGTATAGCATGATTTCACATTTACACTTTTTTGATGATTGGATTTTTGTATAGATTTTAGAAAGGTGTGGGGCTTGTTTGTTACCTAACATGAGTAGTACATTACATTTTCTTACCTAATATTCACTTTGATTGCTGACATTATTAGCCATTCCTTAGTATTACATTTTACATAATTTCAAACATCTTTTTCAATTCTACCATCAATTGCCAATCTGCTTTTTGCAAATCAGCCCTAAAATAATCCTTACATGCATCAATAGACTCACGACTAATTTTTGATACAATAATATCCGTTTCTTGAAAATGACGCCCCAGGAGTTTTGGAGATTCACCCGGAATAGGCTCAATTTTTATACATACTTCTTGTCCTTTTCTAGCAGACTCCAATTGTTTGTGATTGTATTCTATACTCGTGACACGTCCGATTTCCACAAAATCTGCACTAGGTACACAAAGCGGTGTACCTTCTCGAATTATTCCAGCTTCAACCATTACTCCAACAACAATTGGATCTCGAGTATTGAAGATGAACTGCGGCAAAATTTTAACTTTGCATGGAAATACTGCCACGTGTTTGAACTCATCTCGTTTCTTGTTCTTTAGTTCTTCACGATAAGCCGTAAACTTATCAAACAAATGGTAAATGATGTCAGCTTGAAAAATCTTCACGCCCAAATTATCTGCCAGGTCTTGTGCATCCCGTTCAATTTTCACATCAAAAGCCAAAATTACTGCATATTGACTGTCATGTTCCAACATAATGGAGGCTCTCATTACGTCTTTTTTGACAACTGGTCCAATTCGAATTCCCGCATAAGGAATGGACGACGTCTTCAAAAATTCCACGAGAGCTTCCAATGATCCAAGTGTTGAAGCTTGGACAAATACACCACGATCTTGAAGGTGAAACGAGCTCATGACAGACTTAAGTTCATGTGCAACTTCTTCTTTACAAATTTCAATCTCATCCGGAAATTCAGCCACGAGAACGTTGAGCCCCGCAATGGTTTTTTCCAAATCCTTGCCTGCAATTTTGACTCCAACTGCTCCTTTGATTACTTTGTACTCAATATAAGCACTTTTGATTCGAAGTTCTTTCATAGGTTGAGGTGTAAGGAGGGATCGAATTTGGGTGACGATAGGACCATCTGTTCCAGCCAGAATAAGTGAATCACCCTCTCGAAGGTAACCGTTCAATAGTATCACATCCACCGTGGTACCCAATCCTGGAATGGCTTTGACTTCGAGTACCGTTGCTTGAAGCTCGTTCGAGAACATGAGCCGTTTCGCCAACATATTTTGAGAAAGCTCAATAATTAGTGCCATCAAGTTTCCCATTCCCTCTCCACTAAAGGCACTTGTAGGGACCATCGAAATGTATGTTTTGGGGTCTGGATTTAAATGAACTAAGGCAGCGTTCAATCCCTGTATTAACGTCGTCAGAATTCAGTAATTAGTAGTAAAAAGCATCCAGAAGGTAGACTAAACATTAAATCGTTTTAATGGTTTACCTGTTCAGCAAATTGAACGATGACCTCATTCGTTCTCTTCTCGAATTCTAACATCGTATTCTTTGGCTGGGCTCTCAAGGTATCTCGAATATCTTTTCTACCTGCACTAGCTTGCCAATCGTACAAACTGCATAAAAAAATTACAATTCAAAGTTCTGAAAGATCAATTTAAGTGTTCAGTCACATGTTGCCGTTTTACCGATCAATTTTGTTAAGGGCCACCACAAATGGAGTTTTCTTGGATTTGAGCAAATTGATTGACTCGATGGTTTGTGGTTCGAGTCCGTGCATAATGTCAACTACGAGGATGGCAATATCACAAAGTGAAGAGCCTCTCGACCGTAAGTTACTAAAAGATTCATGACCAGGAGTGTCAATGATTAGAAGGCCAGGCAGTTTAAGTTCCAAGTCGGAAAACTAATACCACACAAAGTTAAGACAATTATTAGTTATTTTTCTATCAAAGGTTGCACGTTCGTTCTGCAGTAATTAGAATACTTACCCCTTTCACAAATTTGGTTTGATCCATAATTGCATCTATGGGTACATTAGTTGCACCGATTTGTTGCGTAATCCCACCGGCTTCGCCATCTTGAACATGGGTACGTCGTAATTTGTCAAGAATCTTAGTTTTACCTAATTGATAAATGATAATACCACAAGTTATACACGAAGAGGCACGCGGTAACGGCAACAAGAGAACATAACAGAAACTGGTATATGAAATACCTGTATCGACATGCCCAAGTACACATACGACTGGAGAACGAAGTTCTTTGAGAGTCCGCGCTTTTTCGTTAGCTTGGCGCCGTTTCTGGAAGAAATAACACTCTAGTTCACTCCAATTTAGGCAATTAAGTTAATAAAGTAGGCTAATCTTACCTCTATTCGTGTTTCTGCTTTTTCTTTCTTCTTTTCGGCCTCAGTATTATGCACCACATCTGCATCGGAACTATCTTCATCAGAGTCATCTTCACTTTCCGATTCAGAATCTTCATCACCCTGGGTAGTCTCCTGAGGAAGGTCTTTCTTGAAACCGAGTTTAGTTTCATGTATTGGTGCATTGGTTTCGGTTTCATCTGACTCGGGTAGTTTTTCAGTAACGGTTCCCTTGGGTTCTTCATCGTCTGACTCTTGATCCCAAGACTCCTTGATATGATCTTCCTCTATGTTAAGTACACCTTCATTTGTAATTTCCTCGCCAGAACCATTCTGGGAACCCTGTTCAGTTTCAGAGAATTTTGGTTCTTCTTCAGTGCTTAGCTGAGTATCTAACTGCGCCTGACTCTTCTTCGATCTCAGTCTCGTTCCCAGGCGGTGTTTCTTCTCGCTACCGGCTTCAGGAACTTCAATACCTCTGGCACGTAATGACTCAAGCATAGCCAACTGTCGTTGTTTTTCTTGCCGTTGCTTAGGGGTTAAGAATTTTCCTTCAGCTTTTAAACGTTCCTTCTTTTCTTTTTCTTTCTGCTTCTTCTTATCCTTTTTTTCTTGTTCCAGTCGTAACTAAGCGAAAAATAAATTTATGTAAAACTTTCACATTTATTTCCAGTTTCACAAGTACCTTCTCCAATCTGGCATTCTCAGCTTCTTCTCTCTGTCTCTCCTTTTCTTCCTCTTCACGAAGTAATCTATCCTCCTCTTCTTTTTGTCTTCGAATCTGCTCCTTGATTAGTTCAAGTTGCTTGCTGCTAGGCCCTTTGCGTTTAGTTTTATCTTCCTTTGGTGGTTCCTTTTCTTTTGTTGGTTTCTTCTTCTTTTTCTTTTTCTTGTCAGCATCAGTTTCCGTAGACAAGGAGTCCACCTTCTCCTCTGAAACATCTATGAAATGAATAGTAATAAACTTGATTACACTTCTTAGATGATAAAGATAATATTAATAGCTATAGTTAAGTAGCAAAACATGTCAACTTCTACAATCCCCTCACAAAACCACGACATTAAAACTTAAAAGTAGACTAAAGGTTAAGTTAACTTTGAACATGGCGTTACCAGTGGCGGCTTTCACCGATATGTCGTCTTCAACCTTCGAACTCATCGTTTTGACTTGATAATTACTCGCCCTTTCACTTTTAGATCAAAAACATTTACGGTTAGTTGCAATGCTCAACCCTTGAGTCACAGATTAGACTACGAGACTGTGATTTATCGATAAATTGGATCGAGCGACAGGAGATGAAACAGATGAAATAAACGATGGGTATTTGAAACACAGGTTAACTGGAAACGAACAACGAACGAACGGGAGCATTAAAAGTAAAAGTGCCAATACCAGCTGTGAGTTAAGCCAATTGCCACAGACGAACGGGACTCACGCATGGCAAACTA
>JABASK010000326.1:0-16621 GCA_019776465.1 Rambutanura hunanensis | reverse complement strand
TAACTAAAACTAAACCCGGAGTTTTTCGAGTTTTACGAAAAGTAAAGTTGCATGTTAATGCAGAAAATTTGTTCGTCTACTGAAGAGATGTCGTAGTTTCTCTGATGTCAGTCTGACACCCTTGCATTTTTACGTACAGAGAATTTTTTTTTACAATGTATGACTTATGCAAATAAAAAGTGGATGGTAAGCGATACAGGTTAAATGGTAAAACCCCGAACTAAATTGTTCAATTCTGTCTTGTCTACCTATTGAAGTTGGACATCGAGGTCAGCTAAAGTGTTTTGGTTGTGCCAGGTCAGGATAAGTGACATTGCTATTTGAACTTAAGAAATGACAGTGGGCTAAGTGAAAAGTAACCAAGATACAAACAATTATATTCCTTCTCACCAGTCCGGTTTGTTCCAATCGTCATTCTGCGCCTGCGCGTTAAGAGTCAAAAGAAGCATTATAAAAATTAAAAAGTCCCTCATATTTGCTTCATTTCAACACAAATGTTTACCCAAGTTATTTTTCTGGATAGTTTTTTACTGTAAAGCTTCGAATCTCTGCCTTATGTTTCTATTGGAAGCTTTACCGTATAAAAAACTTGTTTTTCTAGTTGACATTGGGACTAACCATTGTTGTGAGAATCTAGCGTCTAGAGTTATATCGTGCGTTAGCGATGTTAAATGGATCCTTCATACATAGCGAACATTGTAGATTACATTCTATGTCTTTTTAGGTTAAAACTTCACAAAACTTCCCTAAATTCATTTTGTATATTACGGACGATTGGTAAAGAGTGAAGTAAACTTAATTGAATAGTAAGCTTAACTCGTGATTAATTAATGGACAGTAGAACTTTTAAGTTGCTTTCTCCTCTAATGCTTCCCTATTAACCGACAAAACCTCAAAAGTTCCAAGATTTCCAACTTGACTTCCTACGTCAAGGAAAAAGACGAAACTTTTCCTTTAGTAGTACCCTCGTACCAAAGCCAATATTATCGACCTCGTTTTCTCCTTTTATACCGAAAAGTCAGAATAGGCGGGTAACGGCGGATTTTAGATAGAACTAAGAATTCTAAAACTGCACACTTTTCCGTACACGAATCAAATGCTATAGAAATGACAAATATTTTACAAAAAATAAAAAAAAATCGTAAAATTAAAAAATGTAAAATAGATCGAAAAAAAAGTAAAAAAAACCGTGAAGGACAGGCAGTCTGGTAGTGTATATGCTGAAATTACCTGTTAATAAAAGACCTTTAATAAGGTGTGCATTTAAAGGTTATTAAGTTTTACTGGAGGAAAGTGGTACTGATTCGAAAATATCGACATTTGTCACATATGTCGATAGGTTTTGGCATTGAGTAGATAGTAACTTTAATTAACGAGTTTGAAATTACTTCCGTATATTTTTTAACTAACGATTTTGAAAAAAAAAGTGAGAGAACTCCATCCATTTCAAAATTTTAACGCCTTGAAATGAACTTTATGAATTATTCATTCTTTTCTCTATTGTACACTTGGATTACAAAATTACGCAAAATTTTGCATTTTTGCAAAAAAAAAAAAAACGCAAATTATTTTTATACTACTCATCTACTACTGCTCAGTTATTCGGCTAAAATTGTTGTAACGGATCAACATGTGTTATTGTATTTTACTGTATCAATTTTTTTGTCCATGTGTACACTGTGTAAATTAATTAAAAAAAAAACTTATAGTGGAAAAAAAACGAAAACGATTCGCTAAAGAACGTTTTTCTTTCTTTTCCTTTGCGTGCAAGCGAGGCAACTTTGACAAGAAAAGATTTTGAAAAGACACTGTGGGATTTCATGATCACACAATTAAGGAATCAAAATGCTCATTTTTAATTGACTAAAGTATACAAAAAAAAAGTCCTGGAAGCAACAACTACGAAAATGTCGTGTAGCACGTGAATACTTTTTGCGCTTTAACTTTTTAAAGGTTCAATAACGCAATGCAAAAAAAAACTATATTATTGGTCACAGAACTTAATTGAGCAAGACTGTAAGCTTCCAAATTTCGTTAATCTATTTACGCTAAGAATTGAAGCGTTACAATTTCGTCCACTGGCTAAATTCTAAATCATGTTGCGTCGTCACGTTAAAGTAAATTGCGCGTATTGTATTGCCAATTGATGGATAGCTATAGCTTCCTAACATTCGTTTCATGAACAAGTTATATCTGAGACTTTTACCAAAATACAACGCCATCATAGAAAATAAAGTAAAAAAAATTATTGAAATAAATAATAATATAATATTAAATTTTTGTGCTTGTGTGATATACAGTACGTCGGCAAAATCAGCTCAACAAAGCACATTGACTGGAACAGGTATACTTTCCGAGACCAAATCGAACAGTTTTAGAGACTAACATTATCTCGCCTTCTCAAACGCTTGGTGAACCAAGGCGAATTTTAGGTCATGACCTTTAACTTTGAACGTCAGTGCATCATCGTTGCAACGGGATTGACGCTTAAATTGCCGGCCAATGAACCTACCTTGCACAGCTTAATTGCAATTGATGCTTAAGATTGAATATGAGCCCTCGTCTTTTATGAGGAGCATTGACATTAAGTTGAATATTAACGTTATTAATAGCAAGAGACTTTGATGACATGTCCGATTTTTTTTTTACATTAGGAATGTCTTTGCCTGCACTTTTTCCTCATGTCTAAATCCTAGTTAAATTTATGATCCGTATAAAAAATTTACTATCGATATCAAATGGACAATAGACAATTTCGTTACCGACATAAAGTTCATGCTCCCACGTTAGCAGACGCGAGAAAGACAAAGATGTTCTTTCTCACCTAATTAAAAATAGAACAATGAAATTAAAAGTTAAACAAAACTTAACTTACCAGTTAGTTTAATAACAAAGTGTGTTCAGTTTCTGCTGCCGTCGACCGGGGAGTCAATGATAGCGTCAAATTTCTGTATAAATGGTAACGGCACAACAATCGGCACGTGGGCACTTGAAATGACCCGCCGTACGAACCTGTTCGTCACCTATTTATAAAATGGTAGTAAAAAAAAATAATTTGGCAACTTAATTTGAAAGAAAAGGTGGAGAGTACATGACGCTTACTTGCAACTTTCAGGTGCACTAATTCATCCCGACTTGTCCAGGACACGGGTGAAGCTTAAGTCGACTTTCTTCAGTGGCCATATACGTTATTACTCTTTTCGGGTAATAGGAGTTTTGGTTCAGGTCAATTCTGTCTTGACGCTTTGCTATCCTTTTCAAGACTGACAAGTGGAAAATTGTTAATGAAATTGAACAATTCACAAGCGGGAGCTTCCTTTTGTTCTGAATGCCAACAAATTAAATGCATCATGGAAAAGGAGAGAGATTACGGGGACACAGGGTATGCATCTTATTGTATTCACTGTCAGATACCTGGGTATTACCCGTGGGGAATTTGGTAGGAATTAGGCTTAACAGAATTTAAGAGTGTGATAAATATCTAAACTTAATTTTCTAGTAATCTTTTTTTTAATTTAATTAAATATTTAAAAACTATGTACATACAAAGCGATTAGCAAAATTTTAACAAAATTTTAAGCACGCACAAATTTATTCAGGGGACCGAGATACCCTGCTCGATAGGAGTATCGGTATATCTTTCTTCATTCTTACCTGTTCCAAGAATTGGTACACTTATAACCTTTTGTTCAAAAGATTGTGTTAGTTTATTTCGAGGTTGTTAATAATGACTTCAAAACAGTAATAACTCAATGCTTGACCTTTGTATGTAATGTCTGTTAGAGAAGGGAGCGAGTATGTGACCTCTATAGCCTTGAAATTGTTATAAGCTGTATTTGGTTCCACAACGACAACGAAGGTGACATGGATAGCCTTCATTGATTGCATTCATTCATTAATTGGTTGCGGACAAGGCCTTTATGGTTATACTCCAAAAAGTTATAAATATATTATTTTATTAAGATTTTTTATTTAAATTCAGTCAACATTATTTATTCAGTTGACTAATAAAAATTGACGGGGGGGGGGGGGCATGAAGGGATGTGGTGGACCGGAAAAATGGATTGATTCCACTGATTTCAATTTCCGGGGCTACTAATCTTGATATCATTACTTAATGAATGAAAATTGATTAATGTTATTTTTTTGATTGGGCTAAAAATTAATATATATATATATAGGTACAATATATAATCGACTAGGCAGGGTAAGATTTAATTGTGCATTTCCTTTGTTTTGATCAAGAACGTATTGTTCATGTTTGCGTTTTAGCCCGATGATGTGTTCTAAGTGATACTGATGGATTGAAAATTTGAAATTAGTTGGCGGTACGCGTTAAAAAGTCTGTGTTATGTATTTAATCTGCGATCCAATCTAATTAAATCAGGAATTAGTCCGGTGTCTCAAGAAGTGGTCTTTGCAAAACATCATCTAACCAATCGTAAAGGTCGTTGTGGTTCCAGTACGACTTAAGTGTCGAGCTCAAGGTAATTTTGCCGTAAAAATGTTAGTGAATCCGATATGAGGAACCGGCGCTCGTATTAGTAGGTAAGTAAACTTAATGAGACAATTTTCCAACTCACAACACAAGTCACTAATGTACTTTAGATTAGAAGAGGAAAACAACGTATGTACGTCTAGACGTACTTCATCCATCGAGCGAGTATGGACCTAATCACGTTTCGTTTTACAGAGAACGGAAAGTTGACTTGCACTGGACTACGTTACGACGCTGCATTGGACGTATACAGAGCAGTGAATACCTCGGAGTTCGGAGTCGTGATTCGCGAAAAGGTGTGGGTACAAATTCACCCGCGTTATTTCGTACATGGGGTCTAATGTCAGTGGGCTAATGCGCCAAGATAACTTCGGTTTTCCACCCGAGGTATAATTTTACATTCATGTCTGTCGTTAGGGTGTTACGTCGGCAATTCTCATCAATAATAATAATTATTGTCTTTTTGTTTCAGCTCATTGAACATATTGTTCAATATATTTCGTTTCATGATTTATTAAAATGTCGACTAGTCTGTCAAGAGTGGAACGAAAGAGCCGAAAGGGCACTGGTTCTCAGTGCTGTCTACCTAGTAGATTTCTCCCGCGGAGACTCACGCGAACTTCTTTACGCCAAAACCGCTGGGACTTGGAAACGTTTTGTCTTCTTGAATCGTTACATCATTCACAGCCCTAACTTTTGGAACAAATACCACATGGGAATAACCAGTTTAGAGTTTTGGAACTGCCTTATTGTTCTTGACCCGTCTGACCGTGACTATGTGCCCTTCAGTAACAAAGTAAACGCTTATTGTATTATCAAACACTGCTCCCACTTTTCTCATCTTATTAACTTCTGGATTCGATTTTATTGTTTTGACCCGTTGATTTTAGGACTTAATGTGTCCGAACCTGAGACACCTAGCGGTAAACAACTGTGTAGACTATTTCCGAGACTGCGGCAGCACGTTCCCGCTCCAAAACATTTTTCAGCTGGAAAATCTTCGAAGTTTGGATTTATCATACAACCCGAGATATTTGACGGACAAGGTTGTATTGGGAATTTTAGAAGCGACAAGGTTCTTGGAATCACTGGATTTGTCGTACACAAATATTTGCGGCCATAGTTGTATCTTTAACCGGTTTTACCCTTCGCGTAAGACAACCAATACTTTTTTGTAAAAATTAATTTCGTTGAGTCCGAAATGTGAAATGCTTCCGTTTGAATTTAATTCGAGATAGTGATAACTCAACCCAGCAAGCTCGCTGAGACGGAATACAGTGACGATGTGTTCACCTTCCAATTAGTGCAAAATGCTTTTCTGTCAACTAACAAAGCTATTCATTTGCAGCGAGTTAATTTCAATGGAACAGGAATTGGTGGCAACACTTTACCGACTCTACTCACTATGACTGAGAACATTTTAACGAGTGTATCGATTCAACAAGTGGATATTTCTCCACAGCTACTGCTTTTCGTAAATTTTTTAAAGCGCCAACGGTTCATCACAAAGTTGAAAGTTAGTCTTAATCTTCATAATGCTACTCTTGAACAGTCAGAATTCCTGGAGCGTGCATTTGCAAATCTTACAAACTTACGGAAACTATCTGTGATTTGTAATTATCCTTCAGTTGTGTTGGATACTATCAAGGACGGAATCAAGAATGTCAAGCACCTTACTGTTATTGTGACAAGGACAACGTCTACTAATAGACATAATGATCATATATTCTTGATACCTGTAAAAATATTAGACCAACTTCAGACTTTAAAGCTAAACTGTGTAAGTTTTCTGTTTATATACTTCAAAAAATTATCATATTCATTAATTTTTTTTTGTAAATAGTTTGGTAAATCGTGTTTACTCGACGTGTGGCCATTGTCACCTCCATTGGAAAGGTAAGCTTAAGCTACGTAGTAACTAGTAACTGTAAACGCAAAGCGGGTATGCTTCAGTGCTTCACTCACTGAAAGAAAAACGTTCATAGGTACCGATTTTTACATTTTTTTAGTAAGTAAGTACTTTCTTATGTTCTTGGTGTATGATGAATGTGTGGTTTTTTTCCGGAAACCATTTTTTTATAACATATACCGCAATTAATAACATTAAGTTCTTAAAACTTTGGGGTTACGGTAAATTATACCCGTTTTCATACTCATCGATGATGAGTAAGAATACGTCAGTCATGATAGTAAATACTGGTAGGAATTCTGTCAAAAAATATCGACATCTTTACCCAAGAAAATAATGTTTCACGTTAAAAAATCTGTAAAAAAAATATTTCGTATGGCTTTTGGTAAATATTGTAAATTATTTCAAATGAAACATTCAAAGCGTTAATTTGAATTAGTTTTTGAGCCTTGAGCCGGAAATATCGTGGCGTCTATACAAAACTCTTCATTTTGTTTTATTTTTATCTTCGGTTTTTTTTGTTAATATGACGCTCGGGAATCAGTTGTATGGAATCGGTGGTTGAAAGTTTGAAGAAAGTGACGAAACTGAATCTATCATGCAGTAGGCTTGTAACTGATGTTGTGGTTCAAACAATCATCCGAACCTGCAGAGGTCTACGTCATCTTAACCTATCCAGCTGTGAATTAATTTCAGATTTAGGTAAATGTCTCGATAAAAATATAGTCATTCCTCATTTTTTTTCCTTCCTTTTTTTAAAAAACAAAAACAAACTTTAAATGCTGCTTTAGGCGTGGCGGGGAAGTTCGTTGGAAGTCGTGAAAACGTTCAATATGATGATAACCTGATTTTGCCAGAAGCTTGGCAGAAATGGATAGCCCGTCCTCCACATGATCTTCCAGCAGTTTCCTTGAAGGAATTAAAAGGTAAGCGACGACGTTAATACAACTCAGGCCCCGGAATAGATAGGTACTAAAACAAAAAATTTCTTAATCTTAACTGTATCCAGGACTCATCACTTTGAACCTGACAAACTGTAAGCGGCTTTCAACTGCTACTTTTGAGGATGCCATTGATTTCATGTATTTAAAGAAACTGGGGTTGATTGGAACTAGGGTAAGGATAAGAGTGGGGTTACCTTTACCTTACTTGAGCAAATGGGATTCTGTTAGACCGTGCGTCTCTTTTACAATCTACTACTCTACTTTTCCCCATCCTCATCCCAGTTATTTGTTTTGGCCGATTCACTTTCACTTTCACGGTTCATTTTCGTGCCACTTTTTCACTCAAGGCGTCTTCTCTCTTATATGCACGGAACGAGTGAAATTTGGGCGAGAATTATGAAACACCCGATAGTTTCAGCTTAACTAGAATCGATGCAGAAATGACAGGTCACTAATACCGAACTTCGCAGCAATTCCAGTTGCCAAAACTAACCTAAGAATTTTTTCAACCCTGCAACTAGACTTCGCTGTCACTGCAAGTAATCATTGATTCTGCAGTGTGTCCACCCAAAATTCGAAATTATTTCTGGACTCCGCCCCGATTTCCTTGTAAACTACATTTAAAGCCAAACCCTCCATAGCTCTCCTATCTGCTCAGGTATGGGCGTTACATGTAATTTTCCTGAATTAATGGAATTTTAAATCAAGGTGGACTTCCCTGCCTTAGAGGTCATACTGAAGAAGTGCAAAAGCTTGATCGTTTTGGAAAGTAATTGTGCAGGTGCTCAGAGGGAAGTAGAACGGATACTTGCTTATCGAACCCATCCAAGCCTTGCTTTTCGAACGAAAACAAATTTTTGTTGGAAACCTTTGAGGCGCAGAGAGATTCCCACCTATTTACCTGTACTACTCTAAAAAGAATAGGTAAGTTAAGGCTAACGAGAATTGTTTGGTTGCTAAGAGATTAAATTCGATAAAAAAATAACGTCACGTCGCGTCATAACTTATACGTTTAGCTTGTTAAATTAACTCAAATCAAATTAAAACACCTGTAAGACAATTTAACTAAATGAGTAAAATAAATAATAGTTCTACCTTTTATATTTTCGTTAGTTTTTCCAGCAGTTGCCTAATCAGGTTTTGTCTCCATGGTTACTTCAACATTTATGGGGGAGAACCGACATCAACGTCACTTCTTTGACATAGTGTTGTTCCTTTTAATTTAGTTTTTTAAATTTAAATTGGGCACTTGCTCTTGCTCATGAAAAACATTGTATATACCGTAATGTCTCTAAGCAAGCGTTAGTGTACTTTCTGTGAAAAGGTATAATGCGGCTGTAATTAATATGAAGAGGCAAAACGAACAACTTGAAAAAACCTTAGCTCTTTCTTGTTTAGGTTCGATGACAAATTGACAAATGAATTTGAGGAAAATATTCCATGAAAATAGAAATTTCTAGTTTTGGTATTACTAATCAATTTATTATTTGCTATATTATCAACAAAAAATTAGGCTGAACGAGATTGTGACGATGGTAGAGATCTTAATCGTAGGACGCTGGGGTGAGAATTTAATGTGTTATAATGTGAAAATCGGGAAGTAGCAAACTATTTATGCCAATTAGACCTTACGAATTTTGACAAGCTACTCCGATTATTTTACAATGCGGTTCTAGGTAACAGTATCGGGTGTGGAATAGTAAGAGGGGGGGGGAGGGGTTTATTAGAGACGTTACCTATTTACATAAGATACATAGGTATAATACGGGCGACTACACAACCAGTAAGTCTGCATTTCTCAGTCCCTTTAAGATTTACATTTATTTTAATTAATATTTAATATTACTTACTTTTACACTTGTTAAGAGTTCACCACTGGAAGGGCGTAGAAACGTTAATCGAGTCCATGAATTCGACCTCGCTCCGGCCATGATAGATTTTTCTGGAATGCCCCAAA
Organism: Rambutanura hunanensis; assembly: GCA_019776465.1. Classification (NCBI taxonomy): domain Eukaryota; kingdom Metazoa; phylum Arthropoda; class Collembola; order Poduromorpha; family Neanuridae; genus Rambutanura; species Rambutanura hunanensis. The sequence goes on along the minus strand of JABASK010000326.1, from coordinate 7,313 downwards.
TGTCAAAAAGGAGATACCACAAATTGACAATAGGTTAGGTCCAATGGGTGGGAACCTAACCGCATTTGAGCTAAAGTGAGAAACAAACCAACAAATAGGTTTTTTTTATTCATAAGTATAGATACATCGGCGAACATGTCAATTCAAATCGTTAGTGTGAGTTAGTTAAACAAAGTAGGAGCCTTTAGTTCATTCCTTTTACTCTGAGAACTAGTGTCAACGTTGTGATCTACTTCGGTAGCGCAAATTCGTTCCCAGGACCTTACGATATTAGGTGGAATCCGGAGAATTCTGCAATGCCAAAACAATATTTAAAATCACACACAAGGAAACTGATATTGGTACAGGAGTATCAGTATATCGCATTGTTTCCAAGACTCACTCAGCATGTGGTGCATAATTGACGTGGAAGAATACCAGGGATTTCTTATACTCCGTCAATAAGTTCACTAACTTTTGTAATTGTTTCCTCCAAACCTTATCTCTCACAGGCTTCAAGTCTTCGATGACTTGCTCCAGGGTCTAAGAATGAATCACAACGAAATTTACAATTTATCGAAATATTAAGATCAATAAATGTAAGACTTTAATAAACTTTACGTAGTATAAATCGATATGTGGCGGAAGCATCTTGGCAACAGTAGTTGAAACCACACCATCCATATCTTTAGTAATGGAAAATTGACATATTCCCACTAAAATTTGAGTAGCCCAGACCAGGATTTGCTGCTCTTGCAATATCTTTTCAAGGGCTTTATTTATGGGTTGTAGTGGAAACCAGTAGAGGTACACATTCATGCACCTGGTTTGAATTTGTTCATATACCTTCAAAGACAAACGAAAACGATTTGACACATTAAAAATGCATTCATCATGTTAATCAATGCTTACCGAAAACCGTAGTTTACTCAGAGCATATTTAAAAAGAAGGGATGGAGTCTCCATCATTCTCTTAGCCGGAGAAATAGATTCACTTGCCTTTACCACGCCCTTTTCGTTTGGAGCATGAAATGTGACTTTTATTTGCGTGCTAGAACAGAATGTCATCAGTTACAACTTAACTTGCGTAACTTGTTTATATAAATCTTGCCAGAAGACTGACATAGTTCTGTCATTCTTTTATAAGCGTACGGAATTGCTAAATCGCGAAGCCGAGGAAAATTCTTTTCCCTTTCAACAGCTTTACTTGAAGGGCCAAAGAGAGAGGTAATTTTGTCGTTTTGGTCACTCGATTCTTTGGCAGCCCCTGACGAACCCTCAAGTTCTGAACGAACGAATGTGATGAAGTCTTTAAAATACAGGGTACTCCCTCCAATTAGGCTCGTAATTGGCGTTAAAATGGTATTCCACGCATAGGGATGACAACCTTTATATTAAATACAAATATACAACGTTAGTAACTTTTGCTTTGAATCACAAGAGGTCAAATTGAATAGGATACCTGGATGTGTTAATTTAAGAAGGTCATGAATGCGTGGCTCATGTGTTTCCACAATGATCTTCAAGTCGTAAAAGGCTATGTGCCTGGTGTGAAAATTATTTGAGGAAAGGGCGTCTCCTAGCGTTGTTGAAAATATCACTTCGTGAGGGTCAATCGAAATTCTATACTTTTCTCTCTAAAACAAGTTAATGACATGACATATATATCAAGGAAAGCTTTCCCGGGTTAGCCCTGGTTCTTTCTTATTACCTGAACACAGTATAAATTCCAGAATTCACTAATTAATCCAACTAGGACAAGAAAAAGCGCACATGACAGATAGGAGCTCACTAAAGTATGTAAATCTAGAACACTTCTCAACGATGGTGTCGCATCTTGTGCCCTTGAGAAAAGGCTTATTACGGCTCTTGTCATGAATTCTAAAATAAAGACCAAATGTAGTTCATTCACTGGTAATAAGCGAGGAAGCACCAATTGCTACACCCAATCCTAAAGTCAAAGTTCAGATATCCTTGGTACAAATCTAATCTTACCAACATTGACGAAGAAAAAACCAACTACAAGGACTACAACAGAGCTTGCTGTGAATGCCTCAGTTATGCAGTTATATAAAATAGATCCAATAACTTCCAAAAGTCGTAATGCTGGTGAAAAGAATTCGTAGTCTTTCTTCCGTGGATCTCCATGGTAAATGATCCATACAACTATGCAGAGGGTTAGACATAAAGAAAGGAATAGAAGTTGAAGTAGGTTAGATTCTGGTGGTACAGTGTTGGCCCTAGAAATATCAACGAAACAAAAGTAAGGATCTTATCTTTCCAGGTAAAGTCCTTCTTTCTGTTTGTAGTAAAGTAGATAGACGTTTGACTCACGAGTAATTGATTTCGTCTTGGCTCATATTCGTATGCAATTGCAATTGTCTTGTGTCCGGTGACGGTTGTCGTTCCAGTAACGTTATTTACACCCGATAACAAAGTTTGTATACTTCAATTTAGAAAAAGTGGGTTTATAGCTTCCTCGGCCTCAAGGTCAGACCCAGGCGCAGCGAATTGTTGATTGTTGGTGTTGTCGCTGTTGTGTAACAAAGTAACTTTTGCGTACTACTGTTGTTGGACCGGCACGTTTCCCGCTTCTTATCATGCACTCACTCGTCGACGTTATTGTTCGCACTTACTGGAATTATGAATGATCAGCAGTCGTGGAGTGGTATACAGGGTACGTGATCTACTGCATGCCCAAACTCGTAAATGGGCACCGCTCACCTTACGTGAAAATTAAAAAACGAGCAATTTTATTGTAAAAATAGTAATGTAGGGAACATTATTATTTACTTTCTTATTACTTGAATACTCCGCTATTACTTCGTTTTAATTTTTCTTTAATTAAAATTTTCATAAAATTAAAATATTAAACAAGGTGAGCGTTGCGTGCCGACGAAGGAGCTGTAGCGCAATGCCGACGTACGGCCCTTTTTCACTCCAACTTTAGCTCATCACTCAAAGTTCGAGTAAGTTACAGTCAAAGTTCCAAACATCCATACACTTTTTAAAGAAGCGGGATAAAAGGACGATGATGATCTGATGTCCATATCTGGACCTCGTCATCCGTCCTCAGTGAAAGAGGAAAGTAAGGTCTATAAAACCAAAGTAATTGTTACCTCGCACATGTTTACCCGTCGAGCAGTTGGAATTTTAATTCAAGATGACTGAAACGTGGGTTGCGATTCGTGAAAATTGTATACTTAAGGAAGACTATGACTCCTGCCTAGAAAGCTGGAATTCAATGCCGAATGTATCCAATACGGTTTGGAACGTTTTTGATGATGTAAGTCACCCAATCTTGCTTCTTAAGGACGGACCTTAAAGACTAGAACGTTAACTATTAAGACTAACGATTTTCTTAATTATTGACTTTCTTTGTTAACTTTCTCATCTTATTGTTAGTTAGCTTGGTAGGAAGGCGGCGTAAAAGAGCAAAAATTAAAGAAAATTAAAAAATTAAAATTAAAAAGAAAACCGAAAGTCAATGATTTTCCAAGGCAATCAATTCTGGTCACGCGTTTTTTAAATCCAAAAATTGCTAACAATTTGATTTACTAGCCTCAATACTTACTCTAGGACAAATTTCGAATGAGGATGCTTGATTCACTTAAAAATGTACTGGAAGAATCAGAAATTGAAAAATTCGTAGTACTTCCTGAACTTATATTGGACGTTATAAATGACCCATCTGTTCATTCGATGACAATTCTGGATATGAACAATAAGGCCGAGAAATACTTGCCTTTACAATGTGGTCAACGCCTTCAACAATTGTTAAGACTTATAGCTTCTAAATGGATAAAAGCTGATTATTTGACCAAGATAATTTTAAGTTTTGCACGAGAACCAGATTGTCCACGAAAAATGATGAATGTAATACATATTTTGTATTATAAATACTTCAATCCTTCTATCATTCGAACCTAAAGGAACGATAAACTTCGTTTTTTTGTAATTTTTCAGATGAGTCACTTTTTTGGGATTATTTTTACTGCAGGAGAGAAGTTTATCGAGACTGAAGAATTCATCAAGTTCTTATTGGGGAAGGTGGATGCTGCACTGCGCGTTTTGGCTTTAAAATACGCTAACGGTGGTCAGACGTCATCCCAAATCCACCCCTTAACGTTAGGGTCTTTTATTGAACGTTCGCTGGTGAGATACCAAGCAGTTGGCAGTTCATATGAAGTGAATCCATTTGTAACGTTTATGGAAAGTCTTTTGGATCTTTGCAACGTCAATTTCAAAATTCAGCGACTCATAGCCTCAATCCTCATCCAACTTGCACCTGTTGCTCATGAAAAAATTTTGACGTTGTGGCTTCGCGTGACACACACAGCCAGGTATTATTTCTACCATTAGCTTCTTTCTGAATATTAATATTTATAACAATACTAAAGGTATTACTTAATTTTATTCTCTCAGAATTCCCTCCATTGTTCCTTTCTACCCGCTAACCGTCTTCATGGCGAATTCAAGTTATCGAAAGACATTGCTGCTCACAATTCCCTTCACAACTGTTCCTAACAAAAGTTCCACTTTTTGGAAGAATTGGGCCGATTATGTCACATCAAACGTTAATTTTGCTCCCATGGTTTGGAAGAAATTTACGGAACACTTTTGGAGTGTCGCTTCCAAGAATTCAAATGGCGAAATAATTATCAGCCCAGTATTTGCTTTTGCCGCACTTTCATCACGCATCAAGACATGCCTTGCGGAAATTCCAATGGAGCAACTCACTCCAGGACAAAACACACTGGAAGCCATGTCTCGGGGGATAGGTTCCGGGGAAACAACTGCATTGCACATCGTCTGGGCCCTTGCATATATCGTATTTGATCTCTGTCGTCTACATCAAATTAAACTTTTTGGAACAACCGACTCTGCTGGACCGTTGAGAAATGCTCAAGCCGAAAAGTCGAAGTTATACAAGAAATTATTGCGATTGTATAACAACCAACCTAAAGTACCCACCACTGAAGCTGAAACGCTGGAATGCAGCTGCCAAGAAGACGACGAAAAGTCAGAATCAAGTGCTGATGTTCTAAGTGAAATTGATTACACCGAAGGACATGAAGAGTACGACCCGGGTATTGACGATAGAGTGAAGCGTTTACGCGCTGCAGGCCTGAATCCAACTTCCATGCTGGACGTCTACCTGATTCTGACTGGTGATACTACTGGAACCGAATCTGAAACGGAAGTGCTCAAGCAATTGGCCATTCTAAATATTCCTATTCTCATTACAGCTGGGTCATCGATTGATGTTTCTCAAGTCGAGTTCATTGCAATGTAAATTTTTTTTAATGTACTAGATTTTTCTCTATATTTTTGGTTAACCGTTTTTCGTTGAATTTACATTTATTGATTTGATTCTTGGTGAATTTCCCAGATATTTACTGGAATGTGGGAGAGGATGACGAAATGGATGACCTGGTGGTCGTGTCTCTGTCTGAATTGGGAACTTCTTACCCTGATACTGTAGCGATGGCTCTGGAGAACTTAATTTTTGGAAAAAAGCATTCTGTGGGAGAGAAAGTTCGAATACTTAAGGTTGCGGAGAGAGCTTTAAGTTACTGTGGAACTCGTCGTTGTTCCAACTGCTGTTGTGCCTTACAAAAGAAACAAACCGTGTACAAATTTATCAATCGCTTAGAACCTAAAATATTTCACAAAGTATCTCAATCGTCCTAGTCTGCCTCAGTGTATCACCTGTCCTCTAGCCACAGATGAAGACGTTGAGCCGGAAGTAGTAAGTGAAGAAGTGGATATGAATACAGCGTCAGATTCTCCTCGTCAGCCTGTAACCCGCCGTTGGGGCACAACTAGATCTGTGGAACAAGCTATCCCGTCCGTGAAAATGCTTCATGCTGCTATTTGGCCTATCTTCCGTAATCATCTCACCACAGAGTCAGAAGCATTCTTGAATCAATGCGTTGTACAAGATGGAATTCAAATGTTCTTTTTACTTCAGCTCNAAGATGGAATTCAAATGTTCTTTTTACTTCAGCTCTTGGAATTTATTAAACACATGTTCATCACTTACTCCGGTTCAAACGTCTATATGGAAAATGCAGCAAAAGATGGTAAATCAATATCAATTTCATGTAATTAATAAGTAAAGAAAAAAGTAGCTAATTTTCATTTCGTTTAAAGACATATTGAATAGAAACTTTAAATTTACGCTTAACAAGTTGTCCAGCAAGAAAAATTACTGCTAAATAGAGATGTGTAAATTAAGTAACGAACTTTAACAAAAGTCTAATCCGGCAGTATACACTTTCTTCTTGTCATTCAAATAAGTTGACATCTCATTTTCAATTGTTTGTTCTCATAAAATAACAGTAACGCTTTAACATTTTGTATAATTTCTTCTAACTTTTTGTAGCTTTGAAACTCGTTCTACTTTACGGAGAACACACAAGTCAACAAGTTCGAAAGGTACTGTGGACTACTTTAGAAGCAACAGTTCGAAATCCTTGTATTTGCCCTATCGGGACAAATAAGCTTGGACGACTCGTTTATGGAACTCCTGAATATTGTAGTGATCTCGTAAATGTCGCTATTTCGAACGATGTCGATGGGTCAATGATGGCAATTTTGGATCTGTATCACTTCCAGGAGAACAAGGGTAATTCAGGGAATTAAGTAGTAGGCGTAGAATTTTTACAAATTCGGAGTTTACAATTATTTAATATTTTATGTATTCTTTTGTTTTTTGGAACTACAATAAAAAATAATTACAGAAAGAAGATTAAGACGCACCAAAGAGTTGTTTAGGAGACGAAGAGTTCCGAGTTCAACTCGAAAATTAGCGAATAACCATTTTTATTAAGTTAACTTTTTCTTTTCTTTGATTGTACTATTTTAGCAATTTTATTTGAATACAATTTCATTGTAATGATAAGTTATAACTTGTTAGGGGAAAGAACGGAGGAAAGAGTACGTAGCATCTGGTAGAAGTTTTAAATGGTACACCAATTAGAGGAGAAAGTAATTGATGTCTTGTGAAGACAATGAATGACACTCGATGATGGACGCAGGTAATTTTATAAGGACAAGGGGTAAAAAAATTTAGTTACCCTACTGACATTTTTTCGTTTCTTTCTGTTTAAACAAACATCCATTTGTTCTTAACCTCAAAACGGGAAAAGAACTCCACAAAAAAAAAGAAACCAACAAAGCGAAGAACCCCTTTATCAATCTTATAGTAAAGTACATGGCCGAGGTGGTTTTTTTTTCGGCTTCTTCGTATCCGGTGATGTTTTGTTAATTTGTTGGACTAAGTCGTAAAATATCTGAAATATAGAGAAACAGTACACAAATTAATTTGG
>JABASK010000325.1:0-16644 GCA_019776465.1 Rambutanura hunanensis | reverse complement strand
TTAAACAGTAATTTACAGTTGCAAATCGTTCTTCGATAAAATTGAGGCATAGCGTTAAATACTCAAAGGAAAGATGATTAACGATTTTTCTTTCAAGAAAATTATAGTTGTGAAAAACTAGAACGTTACGAAAAATCAAACTTTTACGAATAATATCGACATGGTTAAATTAAAAGAAAAAGCAAGAAACGGTACAAAAAAAAGAATTTAAAAATACTCTGATCCTAAAAAGTTTTACTTTAAAAATTTTGTTTTATAACAAAAAATTTTTTTTTTATTTTGAGTCCAATTACCATTTAAGGAAAAAACTTTTAACTTTAAGTTAACTACTTTTGTGTTATTTCTTCACACCTCAAACAGTTAAAAAACACTTGCTTACGACAACGAGGCTTTTAACTTTCGTTCCATTAATTTGCCATATCAGGATATAAAACTCCATCAATTACCTACCGATACGGATAAAATATCTTCTATTTTAAAAGTATTAAAAGTGTGAAATTTTAATTGGACGAGGACTCAGGACAGACTTTTAGGTTGGGCTATGTCACAAGTAAAATAAAAAGTGAAAGTAATTACTATAACCGTAGTCAATACTTGCTCAATACGTCCTTCAATTAAACTTACACGCCTCACCACACGTAAATTTATTAAAACCCAGATAATTTAAACTGCAAAAGTATATAATATTTTTTCATCGATTTACTTTACCCCAACAAAAAATTAGCACACACATTTTGTATTTTGCAAAATCGTCAATGAACTTCATTTAAACCTTGATCTGAAAAGTAGTATTTTTTTAAGAGCGTCATTAGCTTGGTGACTTCATGACTGTCAATTAGTTTGGTCTGAAGTAATGGAGGTTTGGGTTTAAATTTTGAGTTCATAGTTTCCTTTGTTAAAGCCTTTGAATGAAGTGAAGCGATACGTACCAAGTTTAATGAAGTGAAGCAAAACTGCTTAAAGTTTTTGTCGCCATTGAATTTCAACTCAAAATTACAAGTTCCTAATTGACCTCTCTTTACCTCTGTCACAAAAATGTCCTTAGCCCAAAATTCGTTTTCTTCTGTAAAACCAAGTCCAATTCTGCGTAGTTGAGGTAGCAGGGTGGAGAACGTCGTTTCTTGGAGACATGACTCAATTGAAGGAGAGGTCAATCACTCAACCTTAAACAATTTAATATCCTCCAACTTCCGTTTAGTTTAACAAATCGTTCAAAATTTAACTAAAAAGGCGAAAACACAAAGATCTTTGGGCCAAGGAAAGGCCACTGCTCCATTTCCGTCCTTTGCGCAAGGCACTTGAGGGCCTATTTTCACGCACCAAAACACAAAATCAACTTAACCTTCAACCAACGAAAAACCGTCAATTCAAATCCAACCCCTCGCTCTCATCGTTTCATTTCTTAGGCTAAGTATATAAATCAGGTCTTGGATGATTTTGTGACCAGTTTGCATTGACCTAAGAGTGAACACCTTTCTTTACCTTTCAACCGAAATCTTTTTAAAAAATGATGTTGTATTGGGGCGTAATTTTGGGAGTTCTAGTTGTGAGCCCGTTGACCCTTACGCTTCCTTCGGAAATACCGGTAGAGGCTCAGACAGAGAGTCTCGTTTTACTGCAAAATGGAACAGTGACATTGGGCAACGAAACATTGAAGGAAACAGGACAGGAAGGTGAGGACGCTGACACGGAGTATGACTACGCAGACTCAAGTGAAGAAGGTGACAGTGACAGTTCGAACGAAGCTTCTCCAGGAATTCAACTTATATCTCAAAATAGTACTGATGAACTTCAATCTGAAGGTACGGCATTGTCAGAAACTGTGTCACCAACAGAAAAAAGAGATCTAGAAGCAGACGCAACTGGATATGGTCACGGTGGTTATGGAGGAGTTGGACACGGTGGAAAGTAAGGGTTTAACGTTGTACGTGGTAACTTTTATGGCTTACCTCTAAAATGTTTGTACTATTTAGTTATGGCGGACACGATGGGAATTCGCATGGAGATGGGAACAATTATCATGCGAACCACCATGCCAGCAAAGGTAAACTGTTAAACTTGATCCTAATGTTTGAATTCAGCTTGTAGCAAGGCAGAATTTATAAATCACTTCAAGAATACCAAAATTTAGGTTGAATTTGCGAATTCTTTGAAGGTTACAAAGGAAATCAGGGTCATCACAATTCGGAAGGGCATTCCGCGGGTCGCAGTGGACATCAAAACAAGGTATTCAGCGTAGTGACTCATATCAATTTATACGACTCATTTTTTTAATAACATTGTGTCATGAATCATGGCTCATGATTTGAACATCCACACTAGGCCCAGAAAAAAGGAGCTTATGGGAGCAACAAGGGATATAACTCAGGACACAAATCTGGAGCACAAAAGTATGGCGGAAATCATCATGGAGCTAAAGGTCATTTCAGAATTTAACATTTAGAAAACTTTTGAAATTTTATTTGAAATGCTTTTTGACTAAAAGGATCCAAGTATGCGACCTACGGGAAAAAAGGTTCACAACGAAAAGGACATTCTACCAAGGGGTATATTGTTTGATTAATATGTTCAACTTAGAAATTTAATAATAATTAAATGCTTCGCATTTTTTTTGGACAGATTTCATAATACGTATCACAAGGTATTTTGGCATTTCACACTCTTTGCTCCTACCTCCATTTTGGTACAAGTTAATATTTTGATAACAGGATGAATATAGCAAGAATCATCAATTCTATGATGAAGATCATCAAGGTAAACTTCTTGTGTTACAAAATCTCGAAATTTAGATCAATTTCATTTCGAAATTTTATTGGAATTTTTAGATGGTCATCATGCCAATCATGGAAATCACGGCCAACACCATAATCAGCACCATGGGGATCAGTACCACGGTGGACATCATAGTGCTGGGTAAGTCATTCAACCCCCACAATTTGGTTTGACCTAACTACGTTCTCGTCTCTTATACAGTCATAATAATGAACATAACAACCACTATGGACACCATTTGAATGGACATCACAATCAGGGTAACACAAATTTAAAAACTTTGCGTCCANGTCATAATAATGAACATAACAACCACTATGGACACCATTTGAATGGACATCACAATCAGGGTAACACAAATTTAAAAACTTTGCGTCCATGTTTGTCCAAACTTTGAAGAAAAAAACTAAAAATTATTCGAGCTTATGTTCTGGTAGGTGACAAAGGTTACCACTCCAACCATGGACAGAAGGGTAAAACCTTTACTGATTTTTAATTATAAAATATTACATTTGAAATTGTTCTAATTCAAAATCTAGCCCATCATGGACACAATAGCAATCACGGTAGTCAGGTGAGTTCTAACTTTTTAAAGTAAACCTCAATTACTAAATGATTTACCTTAAAGTCCTTTACTCTATGACAATTAATACCATTAGGGTGGTAACCATTACCGGAGCGGGCACCAAAAGGGGTTGCACGGACAAACGCACTATGAAGGTGGACATGGAAACGACGGATACGGCCATGGCGGTGGGGCATACTGAGAATGGACTTCAAAATAAAAACATTATTTGATTCTTACACAAGTGTCTTTAACAAATATGGTAGTCCCAAGGGATGGTGGGTCAAAGGGTAACGATGTAAGTCATTTTCCAGGGATCTTCTTTTAGGTACTAATAGCCGTATGACTCCTTACACTGGAAATTTAAACTATTCAGCGTATAAGTCATAAAATTATTTTCCAATATTATTATATGTAGTCCTCAAATAAAAGTCACGGAACAAAGGTAAGGCAGAAGGCAGGCAAGAATTTCTTTTGAAAACAAAGAGAAAAGATATGCAAAATGCACACTGATTTTTTTTTAAATAATTAAACGCTCTCATAAGAATTGGTGAATTTTGTTATGAAACCACAAAACATGAACAATATAATGAAAACAATAAACTATTGAATGTAAAAACATACCGAATGTAAATTATTCATTCCAAACACATGAAAATAGAACCCAGGAATCGTAGGAGTAATATGAAATGTAATGTAAATTAAGTTTATTTCGTTCTAATCTTGATAGTTGTAGTAGTCATCGGTCATTGTGTTAGATGCACCATGCGCGTTGGAACTGTACCTAGGACAGTTTGTGCCTTTGCATCGTCTGCTTTGTTCAAGTGGCGCGCAGGGTCGACCACCATTTTCATTAAAAACCTTGAAATTAATGATTGAATAAGTCCAGTTTTGTGAAATTCTTTAAAGAATATTTCACAATATTTTGTCTACTAATACAAGCACTACGACTCACTTCAACATAGCGACTTTGAAACTTCCATCCCCTGCCACAGGTCACACTGCAGCTACTCCAGCGACTCCAAGGACTCAGCTTGCAGTCTACACTCGGCCCATCAGCGCTATACGGTGGTTGATAAGGACCAGAGCGGGGTCGTTGGTGACTTGGAATCCTATGCGGCAACGTGGGTGCAGAAGTCCTTGGTGGAGCATAACCTTGCCACTGTCCATGATCGCGTGACACTCCAGAATAAGTTCCTGATCGGTAGGGATCATTCCCTGCAGTATACTGGTTGTAAGGCATAGAACTTTCGTCCATTGGTCTCGGGTGTCGTGTTTTCTTGGGTACATTTGAAAAGTTATCTAAAATAAAAATAAAACAATGTTATTCTAATTTAGGGCTGGAACGTTGGAGAAGGTACGTTATCCGGCTCGAACGTTATCCTTTGACAACGTCAAGATGCCCATGACCAAAGCTCTACCTGTTGTCCTCTCTTGAGGGCAATGTGTTTCCACTCCAGTGCAAGGTGCAGTTTCCCGTCTGGTGACATTACATTTTTGGTGATCATAATGACCAATAACGAAAACGCGACTTCGGGTTTTGACACCTTTCCCGCATGTGACCGAGCAAGGTTGCCAAACGCCCCAGTCTGTTACCTTGCAACCTGGGTCTACCTATAGAGTTTCAAATTTGAACAATTTAGAGCATTATCTAATATTCAAAAGATTAGGCAATTGGGAGTTAAGATTGATAAAAAATCGTAGCGTTATGTCCTTTTACATTCTGTGAGAGTACTCCAGTTTCTTCCTTGTTCGCATACTTTCGTGGAGTTTCGGCAAGTCCACCTCCTGTAATGGTTGGGCGTGGTTCCCGAGAATACGGGGTTCTATTGTCCACATTATTAGAATTAAACTGCTCGAAAGGAGTGATGCGACTAGTAGAATCATCAACGCTGCTGCCGGGACTGTGACCAGTTACTGTGCCCCTATAGTAAAGTTCAGTTCAAGTAATACTATTGTATTCAATTTACTAGTATTTCGGGGTTCGGCGCTTCGCGCCATTTTGTTTGCGACTTTTAGGAGCGTTATAAGAATTTTAAGTTAAGAAAAGATGGTTCGCGCTTAAAAAAAAACAATGATTCTTACAAAATCTCTATGCTCTCCCCCGGGGATTGACCCCTCAGCCTCAACCCCCACTGGGGACTGGAGAATTTCAAATATACCTTGATCCAAATCTTCAACAAAAAAATTTTTGGTACAAAAAAAATTTTTTTTGATCAACTTTTTTGTATCAACCAAATCTTCAATAAAAAATTTGTTGGTCCAAAAAAAATAATTTTTTTTTGATTTCTTTGTATCATCCAAATCTTCAATAAAAAATTTTTTTTTGATCAACTTAACTTCTTTGTATCATCCAAATATTTAATAAGATTTTTTTGGATTTACGTATTTATCAAGTTTCGTAGACGGAAATTAGTACCCAGAATCCACAATCCCCAGAGAAAAGGGACCCCTGGACACCATATGCAAATGAGGCGACAAAAGTCTTATATCCCTTCCGAACTTTATAAAACAGAATTATTTACTAAGCTCACCTGCAGCTTTGCGGATTGTCACAATCCGTTTTGTCGATTTCTGGACGTTGACATCCAAATTGTTTTGCTCTGGCTTCATTTACATAGCTACGCATCCTTGTCCGACTTCCTTTACCACAAGTTGTAGTACAGGGTGACCACTGACCCCAATCATGCATGACACATTCTTCTATAAATTCAAAAGTTTAGACGGAATTGATATAAAAATGTAAGCTTTAGTCCCTCACTTCTATGCCTGTCGGGTGAGTCCTCTTCAAACTCGTCATCGTCATAATCATTGGATGATTCGTCAGGATCCGTTGGTTCCTCACACGAACCTCGTTTGTAAGTTCTTTGTTGCTGAATACGTAGCTTTGCAAATGGTTGTAGCATGGTTCCAAGTGGATCGTTAAATGGTGAATCAGGATTAGCACTCGAAACTAATAGTTGGATTTCTGATCGTGGGTGCATCGGAGCATCTTCACTCTAACAAAAGAAAATTAGGTATTCGCGAATTTCATTCTTAAAAAAAGAAAAAGTTTTAGACTAATATTGTTATTTAGAATTCTGTCCCAATACCAAGTAAGTTATGCCACTGTCTGTTCCAGCATCAATAGGAAACAACTCGATTTCTTTATTTAGCAACCATGTTCCATTACTACCACAAAGATTAATGGCCGAGATGCCAACAAACCAATCAGGAGAGGGTTCTAGAAAAAGATTGTTTTTATCAGTCTGCAGTACTTACTAATTGAAATCACAATTTGTACCAATTTTCGATACGAGCGAAACGAGATTATGATTTTTATCGACTCTGAAAACGGCAAATGGTCTTGAGTCCATTAAAATTCGTATACCTAAGTCCACGAGCTTTAATTATTGTCCTGATTTTTTCGCTCTATTAATTAACAAAAATAGTGTTAAAAGTTTCGAATATGCGTGAATGGTTTTCTTAAACACAATGTATTTCACCTGGTCCTTGAGTTCTGCTTCCAAGGTTCTGGAGTCGCCCATTTCAGCTAGTTGTTGCAACCCTGGACTCGCCGGCTTCCCGTACTCCCATAACCTGTGGAGTGACAACAAAGGAGACTTAAATTCTGATTCCTTGAAATTAGTAAAACTTATAGTATCACCTAAAATCTCGATGATGTGAGGCCCCAATGATGTCACTGAACTTATCTGCCCAGATGTTAGATGGAAAGCCTCTTGGATGCGTAAGTGAGGACCAAACACTCTCAAATGTCAATTCGTACTTGGCCTCATCACATGCAGTACACGGTCGTCCAGTCTCTCCTTCATGAGCTTCATCTAAACACAACTTCCTTGTCAGTTTCTCATCGTCCATGTACCACTGATGATTGTTCTTAATAACTGTAGCCCTATACAAGGAATTCAAAATGATATCATCCGGCATAATTTTTTACTTAACGACAGAAAGAATAGCGTCATACCGTTTCACAGGGATATTCTGTGACAATTGGGGTCCAAGACAAACTTTTGATAAGTATATTAAAATGACATCTTACCTAAATATGACACATCTTGTAGATGCCGGAGGTGCTGTCCAAAAAACTTGGACATCCGATTTGGGAAGGTCTGAGGCCTGCTTCACAGCATTGGGACAAAACTCACTCATTCGTGCAAGTGAGTCATCTTTTGGTTCAAATTTTCCAGCCGAGGCTTGGCCAGCATTCCCTGGGGCTGGTTCGGCCACTAGTAAAAATCTTGTAAACTTTTCCATCCCCATGGAATCCCCATGTCCTTTAATTTCCACTGAAATCATTTCCAAAGATAAAAATTCGTATTAACCAAAAATTTCGTCACTAATAAATAAAATCATTTGTTAATTAAAAAGAAATGAATGCTGGTAAGTGTAACTATAACCGGATCGACACGTCAATCGAGTTGAGAAAAATACCTCAAACCCCGATACTTCACCCAAATTCGTCATAGAATGGCATCAAACTTTAACAATTATAATCCATTGCTAAAATATAGCTAAAATATAAAAATTAAATTGGATTCCCAAGCATTTTTACTCTATCAATTCTCAACTTCCATGAACAAACTTTTGAACAAGGTCAATCTGTTGACTACAACATCCCGCTTAGATTTGGAACTGGGCCAAGTATAATGACACAAAAAGTGTGAGAGCGTGGACACGGGACGGTTTAGAAAATTTCCACTGAAAAAAAAAAGTTGAATTCGTAGCTCAATGCGCACTAGATCCCATCTGTTGTGATTTATACAAGTTCTCATTCCAATTTCCTGGAAGTGACACTTCCACCACCCTTGAATCTTCACTTTCTCAAAAACTTTCTCAAGCAGTAGAAGACGAGAAATCCCCTTTTGTTCTTTTTATAAAATCTGGAAGAGAGTTTCTGGTCTTAATTGCAAATTAATTACTTCCAACCTCCTTCTCCCTACTTCTGGAGATGAAGAGAAGTCTAGCTCCCAAATCTTGCCGGGATTACTAACCAACTTAAACTACCACATTATAAGCAGGCTTACTTTCTGCACAAAACGATTTACTCGATTTAAATCACGAGGTTAAAATTTAAGTCAAACTTGTTTGGTATTTAAAAGAATTTGTTGAAAATGATATGGGTTATAGCGGTTAGCTTTCTAACCAATTGGTATGATATTAGTCAAGTTAACTTGAATAACTTCATACCAATTGGTTTAATTCGGGCTTCTTGCCTTCCTAAATTAAAGTAGCGCGTCGTAGCATATTTCAATTTTGGTTTTACTTTTGTAAAAAAATATAAAAGTGATACTTCTTTCCTAAAAAAACATTAATCGTTTATACGTAAAATTAAAATTTAAGCAGAAGTGCTAAGAACCTCTTCCGTGCAAGAGTCGTGAGAAGAATACGATGTAGGAAAGAAAACTAGAAAATGCGTATTATAGCATGGCGACTTGAGAAAAACTTGCTAATTTACAAATCTACTTCTTTAACCAAAACTTAGAGCTCATTTTCTCCCGAGTCCCTTTTTGCACACAAAATCTTATCCCCACAAACTGTCAAGGCTAATTAGGAAAAGTAAAACATTAAAAGTTTTGTTCCTGAAATAAGGGATTCTGCCCGTAGCAAGTAAAAAGTTGATAACTCCCTAGTAAAGCATAAGGGAGGCTTGATTTGCTTTACAGTCGTTCTTTTTCTACAAGAACTTGCTACTTAAAAAAAATATATTGCGAAATGTAAAGAGGCCATATCGCAAATCCCATCACTTATATTCCAGAAGTGCACTTTTCTTTGTCATGATTGGAGGGTTGCATTCGAGATTTTTCAAGTGATGAGTGATATGTTTTTTTACAACTTTGAAAACCGCTTACTACAACATGAAAACTCGTTTATCCATGACACAGGTAGCAAGAGAGGTAGTCAGATTTGCTATAATATATTGCTCCCTGCTTTTATATCACTGATTTATCAGATTTCAATTTGCGTAACTCAGCATTTTAGTATAGAAGATGGTAACTTTTGTATGAAAGTGTAAAAGTGTATTTGACTGAGGATGAAATTCCAGAGTAAAGCAGTTGACACTTGAGACTTTCACCAGACTTCATCCATTAAACGCCGCCGTCCCAAACAAACTACTCGTCTTTACGAGGTTTCACAAATTTAGGACGACCTCTGACCTGAGTCCTCACTAAAACCTCGAGAGTTTGAAGACTCAAAAATTACCAAATTTATGAGGACAACATCTGTGGTCCACAACTATTTTTTTTAGTATTTGAGTTTGAACACCAATGGGTCGACTGTAATTTTTACCATACAGTTTTTTTAGGTCTGCCCGTCAAATATACTGAAAGGAGGCTTAAGTCGTAGAGGACTGAGGATTTTTTTAAGTTATGATTCCTAATGGCGTCTGTTATGGACGGAATAATATTGAAAGATTTATTACCTCACTTTGACTTTCCCCATCCCTTTCCCTTAAATCCATTCTCTCTCCAAATAAACAATTGATCCTCCTTCTGTTTCAAGAAAAAGTCAAGACGACGAGGTTTACTTCAAATAAAGGTTCACATAAAACTTTCACCACCAACAAAATCCTCCGCTTTTCTTCCCTAACTAACCAAATGCTCTTACGGTGACAAATATTTCCTTTCCTTACCACCTAAAAGCATTCGATAAGCATACAATAACTTACAATTTTTTGTTCTGTAGGTATAAATTTTAGCATCAATTTTATTTAAGTTTGAAAATCCTCGAATTATTTATCCCACTAAAAAAAGTAATGATGAATAATCTCGTAAATAATTTTGACAGTTTTGACAGTTCACTAGGTTTGGCACTAGATTCAACTACCTACAACTCATCAATGCTTTCTACACTAAAATGTACTTATCTTCTGGTTGGTTGACATTTCGTAGACTAATGCTTTTCAATTTGAAAAGTGACACGGGTGAATTGAACATCCGGTAAAAGCATGGATTGTAAGATTTGCGTTGTATTTTAATTGTAGCTTCCGTTTAAAACTCAGAACTAATCTTTGCCTTACAACATAAACGTAGTTATTCCTTGTCTAAAGTAGTCCATTTAGTTTGAGAAAGTTTCAGATGTAGAATTTGCATCCAAATAAAATTTATTTTGTTTCACAATCTCCATTTCTGTGCAACCTCCCCCCCCCCCCAAACAAAGCAAAAACGCCAGATTCCCGAACAATTCAAGCGTCGCTCTGCATTCTAAATTTTAAACGTCACAAGCTCGACTCTCAATATATTTTATTTAACCAAACGAATAGGTTGATTAGTTGACTTCATAGTGAAAGTGAGCAAGTCAAATTTTCTTTTGCTAAAAGGTCAAGCCAAACTCTTCATTTCCCTTGACACTCTCCAGGAACAAGTTGGAAAAGTAGTGTAAATAGAAAAAGAAAGTTCTCACCAATGTAAACGCCTCCCGGAACGTATTTCTTTGGACTACCTTGGATAATCACTTCAAACTTTCCAAGCCCATGAGTTTTTGGTACCGTCATTCCAGCCCTTCTGTCACACATCAGGGCATGAGTAACCGTAAGGAGACAGACTGACACGAGAATGACCTCCAGGGTACTACTACCCATCTTCACTTTCTTCCACACTCGAGTCATCAGTCAAATTGTTTACATAAGTCCGGAAGTAGTAAAAGCAACAAACAATTTTCCTGTCACTTTCTTCCTTCTTTTTGCCCAATGTACGAGTAATTCCTTAAGAAAAAAAAACGCTTTTGTTTTAAATTTTGATTCAACCAGACTCCAAAGCTTTTGGATGAAAAGAACTAAAAGAATGTTCGTTTAGACAAAATGTAGAGCTGTTGTGAGCTTTGAATACAAGTCGGTGTTCCATTAAAAATAGACGACCTTTTATATCTTAAAACTATGTTGTGAAGGACAAAAAGACAAAAAAATCGGGTGATGGACAAGCGAAAGTGGATTGTCTCACTCGTGCCAGTCCTCTATGCCCGTACTTTTAGGAAATTCTTTAAACTTTGCCAAAAAAAGCGAATACCAGCCACTTAATGTCAATCCAAGATTGGAGAACGTAATACATTTTAGTACTTACAAAGAAATTTTCTTCTAGAAGCTTATATGAACCTGGTAAATTTCCCCTCCTCTGCCCAAATAGCTTTGTCGTCTAGAATCTAGAATGCGCAGTTAATGAGTACAGATGTGTGGAAATATACTGAAATTTTTCACAATTATGAAACCGTAAGTGTGAAGAGATCCATTTTGGCACCACATCCTGTCACTATATTTTCGTGACAGAAATCCGTGGCAGACGCCAAGTCATCAAAATTCCTGACCTTTTTAAACTAATATTCAAAAAAGTTAATGCTCCCAAGTAATAGTATTTTTTTTTAAATTAAGTGTCTCACCTTAAATTTGTCGTGCGTCTAATGTCACCCTTCTTAACGCGAACGGGCCAGAATCCAGGATCACTCTCGGAATCCCACTGTGAGAAAGTCCAAAACCACAGACAGAACAAGGAAGAAAAAGAAAGCGAGTCGACATTTCCTACACTACACCCTCACGCTTTACGTTAAACCACTTGAATCCTTTTGAAATGAAACGAATCCTTCGAAAATCTATGAAATTACAAAGTCAATACTTTTCAGTTCAAATACTAAAACATCGGAAAATTGACTAAAATTAAAGACTAACGTTAGAAGAAATTTTGTTTCCGAAATTCTCAATTTATGCTTAAAATTGCAAATGCTCGACATCTTTCTACAAAAATGAACGCTACTTAAATCGATTAACCGTAATGATTTTTGACAAAACGAGAGCATGTCATGTCATGTCAAACTATAGATGTCCATAAAAATTAAACAAGAAAATTGGAAAATAATGTTTAATCACAAATATAGTTTACTTATAACGTACTGACAATTCAGACTCTGAGAAAGTTATACAAGTTTAAATGCCATCGCTTGCAATTAATCACTAAAAGATTTGTCCAGCGACGAAAGTACCTCGGTATGCCATAAATGTGTTCCTAAAGTTATTCACCCACACTGTGTCCACTATTTCAAAACTTAACTCCATCACTTCACAGTTGAGCACATTTGGTTTCGAAGATTTAATAACTTTGTTTTCGATTAGAAAATTTTCACAATGCCACTTGGTAATTCCAGAACGCTAAATTCATTTGCACTCTGCTGTCACAAAGAAACGTTAGAATTCAGTTCCTAGCAACCTCTTGGACCAATCAACAACACGGGTCAAGGTTAACAAACTAAGCCTAGTTTTATGCTAAATCGTGAAATGGTTGTTAAAAGATAAGGCAAAATCAAGGAAGTACTAAAGATAGCTATAAGAAGATGTTACAAGAGTCATGGGGATGATCACGTTTCTACAAATTACTTCAGCCATTTTACGTTAATTCGTAATAATAAATCTCTAAACAAATACAGAAAAAAACACAAGTAGGATCCTAGGTTAACAAAATCAAAAACTTTACACAAAGTTCTAGGTACCTTCTGACGAGAACAACATGGCAGTTGAGAACAGAGAAGGGAAGGAACAAAAATGCATTGCAGTAAATGCAAAAATATGAAGACATTAAAAAATGGACAGATTGAAAGGTAATTAGGTATGCTAATGCTGGAAGACTGAATTCTCTCTAATCATAAGATGTGGTATTCAACCAGAATGTCAACACATACCTAACCTAGCCTAGGCTTTGTTCAAAATTGAAAGTTGATGTTTTTCGATTTTGGAAAGTTTTGTTCTCCACACACTACGCCATCTACCAAATCACCATCCCTCCTCCTAAATAGAAAAG
Organism: Rambutanura hunanensis; assembly: GCA_019776465.1. Lineage (NCBI taxonomy): Eukaryota > Metazoa > Arthropoda > Collembola > Poduromorpha > Neanuridae > Rambutanura > Rambutanura hunanensis. The sequence goes on along the minus strand of JABASK010000325.1, from coordinate 3,528 downwards.
GAGCAAGTATATCATTCCACTTTAAAAAAAAGTTTTTTTTTTGACGAATATTCTTTGGTATTTGTTAACCTACCGTAAACCTCGTCTAGTTTCAGTCGTCACAGGGGAGACGTAAGGCTCGAAATATTTAGAAGGCGAAACTTGTAAGGACTTTAAAATATCATGAAATCCGTGAATGGGTTTACTATGTGATTCAATTTCAGAACTACTCAACTCAGTATCAATCTCTTCAACAGTTTCTACATAAGGATGGCGCGTTATTCCAGTCAGACACAAGCGTTGATTTGGTTGCAGCGCTCGATCCTTCAATTTCAGCTGTGGTTTGATCGGAGATGGTGGGAGCGGAACTTTTGGATTTTCTGGTAACGTAATGCTCATTTTCAACTTCTTCATTGCGGTCGAAGCTGCAGTATATTTTCGATCATAATCTGCCAGATTGGAACTTGGCAATAAATACCGAACCCCACTCAGTTTCCCACCGTATTCAATACAAGCTTCAGTTAAAGTGACGTAGTCTGCTTGATCAACCAGGAGGGAGGACGCTCTGGCACGAACAATTGTTTCCAGCTTCTCACTTTTCGCATTCTTTTCAGTCAACTCTTTGTCAATCTCAGTCAGTTTCCGCAAAAAGTACTGACGACTCTCTGCTAATTTTACTTGTTGTAGTCGTACTGTTGAAAGTGTCTTTAGTTTTTGGCTGAGACCATCAACTTTTGAGATGCACTGTGACCTGTAACATATCACACAGTAGACTATGTTTTCCAGTAACCTTTTATAGACCCACTAAAAATATTTTCTAAACTTTTTAACTTTTCTAGGCCTAATAACAAGTATATGAATTTCTTCTATAAAAAATAACTCACCAAAATCTTTTATCAGGACCATGCTATCCTTTTAAAAAGTCGGTACATAGTTAGTGAATAACTAACCTTTTAATAACTAATTGATTTTCTGCATTCTTCAAATTAATTTGAAGCTCTGATTGTTCCACCTTTCTTCGTATAGCAGCCTTCAGTAGACGTTCGCGCAAAAGTAATTCCTTCTGTTCCTTTTCCTGGACCGTACCTTGAAAGGCCGGGAATATGAGGTTGTGAAAATATTCATTGACTACCGGTACTGCAGTTGTCTTCTTCAAATCAACGCCATTTTCGACAACTTCATCTGGCTTAACAGAGTCATTCTGGACGATTCGAATTGATCCAGTACAATTCAAGTTCACAACCACAGGGCCTTCCTGGCACCCATCTTCCTCATTTGCGCTTTGGTCTACAATTTCCTTAGATTTCAAACAATCCTGGTCAGTCTCAGTAGTATTTAAAGTAGTTTTTGAACAATCGTCTTCAACGTCTGCAAGAGACTCCGAAAAATTGTCATTACGTATTTCAGCTTTTTCTGGATAATCCGTGACAACGCTTTCGATTATCTCAGACTGATCGTGGCCAATACTTATATTAATATGTTCTAAGGGATCACTCCCCGGCCCTACAGTCACAATGTTCTGTACAATCCCATGAGATTCTACGTCAAGTTGAGTGCTTCGGTCCACGGTCTCTTCATTTACTGCATCGTTCTGGTTCTGGACCTCTTTCACTGATTCTAAGCTCGTTTCTGTAACACGGCAATGTGACTCAACAATATCCTCATGACATTCTGAACTTTCTGTCTCTTTTATAATTTGCAAAACCTCGTCAGAATTCTCGCCTTTTTCAACTTTTAAAACTGATTGAATATCTACTCCTTCGCCAAGTGTCGTTGGATCGTTTGTAATACATTCATTCGAAACTTCGAGAGATTTGACAACCATTGAATCCTTTTCCGTATCTCCAGTCGAAACTTCAAGAAATTTGTCACACATTGGAGCCTTCTCCATTTGTGCATTCGAAACGTCAAGAGATTTGTCACCCATTGGATCCTTTTTCAGTTGTTCATTCGAAACTTCAAGAGATTTGTCACCCATTGGATCATTTTCCAGCTGTTCATTCGAAACTTCGAGAGATTTGTAACCCATTGGATCTTTTTCCATCTGTTCATGCGAAACTTCGAGAGATTTGTCATCCACTCTATCAACCTCCACCACTGCACTGTCGTCCACGGGCTCTTGCTTCAATTCTATTTGTTTCTTTTCAACAACTTCATCAAGTGGATGAGATTCTGCAGTATTGGAATCTTCAGTTGGGATTTTGGCCTTTGGTTTCTCAGGTTCCACGACTTTGTTCTTCGAAGCCAGCACCTCCTCCACGACTCTAGGTTGTTGCTTGTCGGCATCGTTGACAGTACTTACAAGACTTACAACTTTTTCAGCAGCAATCTTGTCCTGATGATAAAAATATAATCAGTTACAATCATCAATCATCAAACTTTACAAATAAATATAAGATAGCACAAAGTGTGTAACTTTCAAAAGTTTTCACACATTTCACAAATACATTTTACGTAATAAAAAGATACAAACCGGGGAAACCGGGTGGCGTGACTCGTCTGCCTTTTTTTCAACCGGCCTTCGGCGATGAGCCTTTCGTGATGCCAGGGTTCTGAGCTTTGCTTCCGCAGACTCTCGTGCCTTTACAATGAAAGAGTCAATATTTGATTGAACTGCAGCTGGAATGTTTGGGTATCGTCGTTGATTTGTATGACTTTTTGAGCTTGGCGTCTCAGCTTCTTTCTGCTGGGCACTAGAATCACGGCTGCTTCTACGGATAAGTGTGCGATTCTTTGAATGTGAATTTTCACGCTCATGGCACCGCGTCGTCTTTGGTCGCTTCTCAGGATCAGTCACATCAACACGCGCATATCTCACCGTTCTGTGTGGTGACGTGAAAGTATCAGACTCACACTCATCTGAAGAAGTTTCGGCGCGGACATCGATAATAATTGGACGAATCGGATTGGGAGAACGTGTAGGTGGACTTGCGACGTTCGGAATTGTGTACCTCATTTGTCTTAAATCTTTTGGTGAATTATTTTGAAGTGCAAATTGATTATAAATCGTTCGTTGTATACGTGGAAATCCGTTTATCGGTAATCGTGATATTGCCGGTGCCGTTGCTGAACGCGATGGTGAAGCATTCGGCCGTTTCCACTTGTATGCTGATGCGGTAACATTCCTTGCGGCACTGGTGGTTGGTTCAACTGGAGATTGTGAAATTTTGACAACAATATTTTCTAACCCTTCATTGTAAGATTCACGTTCTGCAGCGAGCCGAGTTTTAGAGAGTTCAATTAAAAGCTTTGCACGAAGCTGATCTTCATCCTCAGACTGAGTGACTGGGCGAGGACTGACTAATACCACTTTTGGACTGGAATTAGGCAGCATTGAAGATGACGTTGCATATTCTAATGTCATTGCATTCTGACGACTAGAATTCATAGTGGATTGGAACACGGGAACAACAACGACCGGTTGTAGATTTGGTGAGATGTTAAATTCTTCGACGGCAGGATTCGCTTTAGCCACTTTTGAATTGAGGTATGACGACCGAGTGTATAGCACTCCTGGACGCTCTTGATTATCACGAGAGTATGAGTATG
>JABASK010000324.1:0-16648 GCA_019776465.1 Rambutanura hunanensis | reverse complement strand
AAAAAAAAATATTTTCCATTGTCTCATCCCTCGTCTCCATGGACATTAACTCAAGCAGAACTTCCTTTTTATTACCCCACCCAACACTTTGTATTTTTAAAATGATTCATACCCAAGTCGAATTATTAAATTTCTTGAAAGATTTCACTTAAAAAGTTTACAAAAAAGAATTTTGAGTTTTGATCAACTTTTTATATAAAAAAATACCAAATCTGACATGAGCCACGTACAAGTTTTCAAAACTTAATATTTTAAATACTCAATTTTATTGAGATTGTACTTTTAAGATTTAAAATTTTAAAGTTAATGACTAAATTTGTAAAGCACACAAAAGTGGGACTACTAAAATTTCATGTTAACGTTGTTAAAAGTTTTTAAAAGGCTGTGAAAGTTTGATCTGTGAAAATGATTATGACAAGATTTGAAGGTAGTAGCCGCTTTTCCCAAAAGTTGTTTTCATTTGAAGATTGGTGTAATTGCAGGCACAATTTCATTACCCTTGTTCAACAATTTACTTGAAATTGGTATAAATTTGATAATTCAAAGTGTGCATTGCAATTATTAGATGATTTGGTTGATTTTGAAGGGAGATAAGTTGGATATCGTGAACGGGTTTTCCCGATGCGTGTTTTCCGTACAAGAAATAAATGCAATAATGACTGGTGCTCTTACTTTTTCGTCCATGAAAAATCTACACTGATTCAAAAAAGACAACCTTTCTTTTACAACTGCCGTATTTTGTCATCAAAATGACAATAATTTTTTGATTGTTACTTCTGTACTGCAGTGGTGGTGGTCTCTCAAAAAAGAGTGAATCCAGACGAAAAAACTTCAATTGTCTCAACATCTACTGAGTACCACGAAGACAATACAAATTGTGCTCTCAATTTTTCTTTAAAAAAATTTCAAGTCTCCTTCAATTTTGTTTCGGTTTTTAGAAAATTATAGGTTGAAATTTCTCCCTGCTGAACTTCAATTTCCCCCAAGTTTCCTTGCCTTGAATAATTTCATTAACAGTTTCTTCCCATGCAATCTAACAGAACAATTTTTTTTAGTCTTTGTACCGGAAGCTTACGACTAATACATCCTTACCAAAGGGGCAAATGATTGACAAAAATTAAATTTAGGCAAGAGTCTAAAGTACTTAAATTCTTATATTTGAATTTAAAAAATTTATTTCATACTGAAACTGTACGAAGTGAGTCATTATTTTGTCCAACCTTTGTAAAGTTCAGTTTTTGAATGTTTCCAAGTTAAACGCAGTGGAGCGCAAAGGAACTAACGTCACGCCCTTGACCTTCAACTCAAACAATGACAAGTGAGGAAGAGGCTTTAGATCCTTTTACATTTTGAGCGGTCAGTTTTTAGAAATAATTTATAAAATTCGAGAATATAAAATTCTAGAACTTGAAATTTTGAAGTCTCTGCTTTGTAATCGAACTTATCCCATTCCCAACTCATTTCAAAATTCCTCATAACTATAAATTCTTAATTTGAACTTGTTTTTAGTTTGAACTATTCTTCAACTCTGTTCGTGTCAGGATTTCTAAGTCAGTAGTAACTCCAAAGCATTGTGTTTGTTCATGATCTTAACCCAATGGACACTAAATGTCACTCATACAAACACACAACTTTTAGCTTTATATACCAAAAGTTCATAGGAGTTTGAGGCAAAGTAATTATTTGTCGATGTTATTAGGGACAAATCATTTTTAATGGTTCAACTTTGTACATTGCTCTGGGGTTTAGTCGAATTGTAAAATATAATAATAAATTTAATAAAAGAATGGTCAAAATTTCATTAAAATATTGCTAACTTTCAATGTCTAATAGCCCAATAGACAAAGTGTTAGTAACTACTAAAAACTCAACATGATACAAATTTCACTTTTAGCTAGAAAAATTTCATGAATTATAATTTTTTCGTTAGCGAAACTACTTTTTAGTTGCGATTGTTATTTTTCAAGATCATAACTCTCATTTCCCTTTGGCTTTTACTCTACTTCAAACAGACTGTGACAAATTGATGAGAAATAAGAAGGGTATCAGAAAGAAATTGGAAAATTGAAAAAAGTGTACAAAAAAAAAAGACTAGAACCTTATTCTTTATTTTTTCTTTGAATTGAAAAATGGTTGGTAGTAATATGGTACATTATTGAGATGGTAAAGATGGTGAAACCTTTTAAAAAAAGGAACATTGTTGAAATGAGTATGTGTTCCTTCTCAATTTCTTTTTGGTGCTTTAATCATATTCACTTAAAAGCAAAAAATAAGAACTGAAATTAATAAGAACGGTTAAAAGGACGTTGAGTGCTTTATGAAAAAAAAACTGTTCGAAATCAAAACTCATATCTTTGTGAAAATCTTTTTTTAGAAATGTCAGGCCCAAAGATGAAGTCCAACCACCTTTATTTTTAGCTTTTGCAACCTACTTTCACAGGTGCAATCCTCAAAACCCGGTCCGAGATACCCTACTTTTAAAATTCAATACTTTGGAAATAATTTGCAATTTCATATTATTAGCAGTCAAATAAAGACCAATCGATATTTTGCCAATTTGGAGGAAGTTTTTCTTTTGGAAATCGATCCTTGCAATTCATCATATTTCCATTTAGGTTAACACCGGATGCTATTTTGCGTACTTTTCACTTTCATATAGCTCGTTACAGTGAAATTAGGCTTGACTTTTGGCAATTTGCAAAAAAATAGCAAATAATTATTGACAAATTACCGGAAGTCCGTCTTTTGAACTTCTCACTTCCGTTGTTACTCGTTTGAAGTGAATAACTTTTTAATTCAAAGGTTATGATTTTTTTACTATCCCAACCATAACAATAGAAAAAGACTGAAAAGTAATCCATTGGAAAGTATAGATGTGAATTCCTCTATTCTGTATGAAATCTTCAACTAAAGAAGAGCCAAGCAGATGTGCTTTTTCTGTAATAGTCCTTCTGCTCGCTTTTAAGTAACAATGGACAAACACTTTTTATTTACAAAAGTGCATCATTTAGCTTCATTTAAACCAACAACTTCTTCTTTACAATTTCTTTTTTGTACAAAAGAAAGCGAAGTTTATCCTTTGACTCATTCCTTCGTTAAGGACCCAGAGATCCTTAGATTTCATTTATTCTCCCCTATCTTCATCATCTTCTTTGTCAAATTTAAAACCTTTTTGTTCTTTTTCCATTGCTCAATCAAAAAGTTTGAAGAGGGGATTTAGGCGGTAAGCGTCTTCTTCTTCAAAGGTTTATGGAAATTATGCTTGGCTTTGATGTAGTGTGTAGTAGCGACTTAAAAATTAACCTCAACTTAGCGAATAAAGAAGGATTTAATAAAAAATTAATGCTGATACCAGGCAATTTTCAAAGTTTGGCACTTTTCGGTATACGTTCCACTTGAGCCTAGGCGCAAGAGAAAGCAGGAGAAAGTCTCCCGAAAGGCCAAGGAGCATGAACTAGGCGAGACAGGCTATCGATCCGGCGTCAACTTTCTCCTGCTGTTTTCTCCCAGTATAAATTACCACCACTACCACTTCAATATGCTACAAAGTCACGCTAGAGTCAGATAAAATTACAGAAAAACTATATACTGGCTCCCGCCTGCGTGTTTCAGTCTCAACCAGATATTTTTAGGCGACCCAATTAGCCTGATCAATTGAAACCTCTCTATCTGGAAAACAAAGAAGAATGCTTGACAAAAATCCATCTTAGAACATTGGCCAGAAGTAACGCCATGTTGACAACCTCCAGGACTCCAGGTCTTTTTTTTTAGATGTCGATTTTTTAGATAAAAAAAGGCTAAGCTATCACATGATACTTGGGTATCACCAACTGTGTCTGTCTGCATCTAGCTTTTTTCTTCAATTAAATTTGTAGCATTTTCTTCAATTGGATGAGAATTTTTTCATTGACAAACAACTTTTTTTTCATTTCATTTTCATGGAAGGCTTGACGTAAAGCGTAGTGCTTGAAAAGCGTCAGTGCACTCGACTGATTTCGTTGTCGGTTGTTGCAACTCAAGGAGTCATTCACTTGGAGGAAATGTCGCTTTTTGTAATAATAAATTATACCATCCTCCGACAACAATGATCCCATTTCTCCCTCGCACAACTCAACAAAGCGCATTTTGAAAAAAAAGAAGAGGAAGTGGCAGATGAAGTTGGGCAATGTGCAATAACTTCCAAAGGCCATTGACTTTAAAGATCATCCAGCACAATTTTGTCGACCTTTTGTCTCCAGGGTGACGACGTCTCTGACTCATCTCACAGTAACATGATACTTAATACCTTCTTCATCCCCCTTCAATTCCACCCCCTCTCCCTCACCAATACCAACCGCATCACATGTCATTTTTCATTTAACGCAAAAAAAACGAACATTTTATGACCAATTCTTCGATTTTTTAATCAAGGAGAGTCAATATCAATAACTGTTTTTTAAATTGTAGCCTACTCTACCGAAAACTTGACAATTTCCTGAATTATTGCGTGTTGTCTAGTCCTTCTAATCCACTTTAGACCAACCCTCATACTACAACCACACGGTAGATTGACAGAGGAAGCGGGGGAGTAAAATGTCATAAAAAACAACCCCTAGAATCCTTTTTTCCTTCACTTTTCGTGTTGTCAATTAAATGTACTGGAACAATTAAAGTGTGAAACCTACCCCCAGGCATAAACCATGTTCAAAACTTATGCACCCACGATCCGCGTAGCGTTGAGTCAATAAAACCATATTATCTCACGTGTGCCTTCTGGAAGGTTCAAAAAGTTGTTGAATCTGTCCAAACATAGTCACATCCCCTTTTTTCCAAAAAGCAAAACAAAACAAAAGAATAATGTTACAAAATACAATAGATTTTGTTATTTTATACGTTGCACTTTCAAAAAAATCCCCACCACCTTTTTCAGAATGTGCTGGATATATGGGAATTATTGATGAGACAGAAGAATGGTGACATCGATCGTTCCTTCTTTTTCTAAAAATGCAGTGAAAGGACTTGAAAAAGGGACGCTACACTCTTCATTTCCGTCTGTCATTTTCCATAATAAAAAAAAACTTAGCCTTACAAAATCGTCTCACTGGATATTGTTTGTGGTTTTTGAAGTGGAGTTGACAGGACTAAAACCCTTTTGCGGGTACAAAAAAGCTTTTAAACCGAAAAGAAATGGACGACGGGTTGATTATGAAGAATTAAATAAAAGCGGGTAGTTGAAATGGAGAAGGGTCACGAATTCTTGGGAGTGAATAGAGATCGTAACAAATTTCGTTTGAAATAAGAACGCCTTTAGCCTTCACAAGCTAAAATTTGATAAAAGCATTCATTCAGGGAACTTTCTATTCAGAACTGTTTTTGCAAATAAAATAATAAACTTTCTGTTTTCTTTTTTTTTTAAATACGATCACATCATAGTAAAAGAAAAGTGTAAGTACGTGACAGTCCTTGACATCCCTGAGCTTTAAGATGAACAAGTATTTTAGGAAATCCTTAGGAAAATTAAACTGCAAATTGAAATTGACCTCATTTTTGGTTGACTTCCTTTCCAGCATTTTGATCACCTTCTGCTATAAAAAATAGTGAATTTGAATTCATTATATTTAAAACTCAAAATATACTTTCCTTTTTATCAGGCAAAGAAAGTAACTAATAAGTTTTGAACAGCACGCACATTATAAATGTATTTTGTAAAAATGTCATTATATATATTATGCATTTTATCATGTATAAATTTATTTAAATTTTTTTTCAGTTCACAGATTTGATACTTGGTAGTCCAGCGCTCAATTCCGCCCTCGACTTTAAACAAGGAACAATTTTTTTTCCTACCAACGCAGCATTGGAGGAATTCAAGGAAAAGAATCCAAATGATCTTAACAACTTTATACTCCTTTACCATTACGGTAAGTGAAAACCCAAAATTTTCATATAGAAAATAATTTTTTTTACAATTAAAAAAATAAAGTTGTATCTATTTAATTTTGTTTGTTCGTTTTAGCCAATACTCCTACGCCTCGTGCTGAACTGGAAGAAACCTCTCTATCAACAGAACTTCCTGGAAATCCACCAGTCTGGATAACAACCACAGGTTCGGAATACTTTGTCAACGGGGCCAAAATTCTTGGTTTCGACAAAAAGGTGCGTCTTGGAAGTAACAAAATTGAACAAATTATTCACGTAATTAACAAAGTGCTCGAGCCAACCATTCCTCTTGCAAATGTCCGCGCATCAAACTTAAACAAACCAGATGCAAAGAAATATCTGGAGAATTCTCAAGATTATGGAATTTCAAGGCCGTATAATACTTCGTATGAAACATTCCTAGTATTGGTTAACGTAAATCTATTTTTTGCAAAATTTTCTATTATTTTTACTTTTACTTTTAGAATCTTTGCCAAACACGTGGAGAAGTTAAACCGGTTGGAATTTTTCCAAACTCCTGGAAAACATACGTTCTTTCTTCCAGTTAATAGCGCCTTCGCGGTAAGGAAACCTTCGTCAACAAAAAACCGTCTTTTTTTTTAATAAAATCTATTAATGTTTTAAACTTAATTTTGGGCGGAATAATAATTCTTTTCCATAATAGTCCACCCGACTTGATAGCGTTGACAGCAAAGCTATCGATGGACACATGATTGTTGGGAAAACCATCTTTCTCGAGGCAAGTCAAGGGCCAGCAAAGCAATTGACAACTTACGACACGTCAGCTAAAGCAAGCATGTACCCTGTTAAGGTCACTTTTGACTATTCCACGTCAACAAACAAATGTAAGCCTTAGCCACAAGTTTAACTAACTATTAAGTCGGGTTAGCTAACGATGCGTAACTTCACTTAACCTAAAATGATCAAGGTTATTTCTTAACTGGGCAAAATGTTCTATTTTCTACATAGGGTACGTCATAAGTGACAATTTAGTTGACGATCCAAGTGCGAAACATCGAAAAGGAAAAGTTCGTGCAGAAATATTAAAACCCAACATTCCCGTTAATGTAAGTCAATTAAGTAGGTTTTATTACATTATTCATAATTTTTTTACTCCAACAAAAAAATCTCTAAAATACAAATTCCTACAAATTATGAACAATGTTTCCAATGCTGAAATTATTTACAATTCCTTTACGTTTCCCCGAAATTTGTCACATTACTTGGTTTCCGCTTATGGGCAAATTGGTGTAATTAGTTTAACGTAAAATTTATTTTATATCTACACAGATTCACGAGATTGGAATAGACATTTGTAGAGATTTTGTATAGAGATAANATTTACAATTCCTTTACGTTTCCCCGAAATTTGTCACATTACTTGGTTTCCGCTTATGGGCAAATTGGTGTAATTAGTTTAACGTAAAATTTATTTTATATCTACACAGATTCACGAGATTGGAATAGACATTTGTAGAGATTTTGTATAGAGATAATTAGTATAAGGATTTAAACTTAAGAATAATGGCGTGCTACGAGACACTTATTGTTCAAAAGTACATAAAATACTGTGTCGTCTTATTCTTGTGATTTGTGTTAACCTTTGACCTTTTCCTTTCTCAACAGAATGGGGTTGTCCATCTTATCAGTCGGCCTCTTGTTGTAATTGCCTGGGATGTCTACAAACTGATGAAGGTAAGCTATGGTTATTTTACAATTTATAACTTGTTCGTTCTCAGGAAATGAGGCTGCGAGGAAGGTGACTAAAATAAAAATATAAAATTAAAAAAAAAATAACTTGTGGCAACATGTATTAAAACATATATTTATGAAAACCTACATTAGGTTTGCGCACAATTTGGAAAATTAAAGGTCTTTGAAATTCTGTTCTTTCTATTGCATGTAGGAGGTGACCTTTTCAGGAGGCAACAAGGTAGGCCTTATTTTTTCTGAAAAGGTCATAAGGTCTTAGCATAATTACAACTAAAAGTGCGTGAAATTTAGTCAAATAAGAATAATTGTAGTAGGACTACGTAGTCTCTCATCTGCATTACCCTCTGCATGTATTCTCCATTAGAAAATTTGACCTCTTTAACAAGTTTGACCTCTCGGACTTTACGTTCGTCTTCTTTAAGATTGTGAATGAAATGTTCTTTTTTTAATTAGACCAAGAGTCTATCAAAAAAATAGAGGTCATGATTGGTGGTATTTTCAGGGTGACCACGGAACACTACAAAAGTTTTTTGAACTTGTCGAAAACTTCCCAGAAGTAATTAAGATTCTGAGTGACACCACCAATCCCAAGGGCGTCACAGTTTTCGCACCATCCTCTTCGGTATGACCTCACTTTAACTTAAACCACATATTAACTAATATCATTTTAATTGTAATTCAAGGCATTGAAGAATTCGAGTAACTACCAAGAATTGTACGAAAAGGCAATGCAACCAGTCAGTGCTGAACAAAAAGAGGCGAGAGCTCAACTGGAACAGATTCTTAAACTTCATATTGTTCCCTATGACATCACATCAGAGGATATCCAGAAAGCAATCACCAATAAAGTAGTTTACAAATAAAAAAAATGATGGTTTTATACAGAGAAATCTCAATTTTTTTCTATTTATTTTGTCCTACATTTTCAGACTCATCCGTTCAGTGCAAAACCATTGGCAGTCAACAAAGAACTCTATTTCCACACGACTAAAGAATCAGATGGTCGTGATATAATTTCAGTAGAGGATGGTGGCGGTACAAGTGCCACGATCAAGCAAGGAGACATTGGAGCGACTAACGGGGTCATTCACATTCTTAACCACGTTCTTGGAATTGGGGACAATACTATTTACGATCGACTCAAGACGGATCCTACACTCACGTAAATTTTTTTAAATTTTCTAAAAATTTTAATGTATTTATTTTTTTAAATAAGTTAATAATTTTCAGGTCCACACTCAATATTACCCAACAAGAAGCTTTCTTCAAATATTTCGAAATGAAGCATAAGAAGTTTACATTCTTTGCCCCATTTAATCCCGCTTGGGACGGAATACTGTACGAGTATCCATCAAAACATCGAATTCTATTCGAAGGTTCTCATGGTCGACATGCTGAACGTATTATGGAAAAACATCTGATCGTTGGAGAAGAGAGATCACTAGAAGAACTTCACAAAATGTCTGTCACTGGAAATCGAACTATTGCCGTCATGCCAATTGGCACCATGCGGGATGAAATTCGAATCGTCAGTAGGAATGACCCCTACTTTCATAACTATACAGAAAGATATGGTAAGAAATTACTCCGTGACACCAAAAAGGATTGACCTTTATGACCGTTTGTCTTTGTACAGGAGGGGGTCATCCAAGGAAAAATTTTACACGATTTGATGGTGACTACCAATATGTCATATTCTGGAATAATTTGGAAGTCCGTGTGGTCCAGGGAAACATCAAGTGCACCAATGGTAACACAGTTCGATATGATGACGATTGATATCAGGTTGATTGATTTGGAAACTTTGACTTGTAGGTTACCTCCACATTATCGATACGGTGTTGATGACATCGGACGACGTCTTTGTCAGCTCTGGGCTTGACATCTTGACCTCACAAAGTCTTAACTACATCTTGATGATTTTTCTTTCAGTACTCCTCCGTTAGGTTAAAATTAACCTCACTTAAAAAACCCTTAAGCCTAACTGTGGTGAAAAGTTACGTAAATAACGGAAGAGCCTTTCCCGCGTTCCTTTTTCTATTCAACAAAATGCTGCCAGTTTATCCTTCACCGCTTCCATTTCCTTCCGTAGACCTATGACACATACAAAGAGTGTGCCTAAACATTTGACCTTTACTCTTTTCCATTTAAGGCCTTCTTCATAATGCGAACGAGACAAATTCCATCAACAATTCAACAGTAACATCACTGTCAACGACTTTTAAAGTTTGTAACGTCCAATTTAGTCTTTGTTTCTATAAGTTGTTCTTGAGGTCATGAGAGGTCAACTGAGCCTCATACTCCTTAGAGAGGTCAGAACCAGTTCTCCCAGCTAGATAGCGATGATACTAAATATATAACAAAAAAGAAAGCTGCTTAATAGAGTTGAAATGGATATTAAATTAATTACAAATTACAATAAATTAAGAATGATTTTAGTATGATGATAATGTCTACGCCTCTGCAAGAATTCCTAATGAATCTCAGCGTAATTCAAGTATGTTTGCATTATTAGTTACAAAGTTAAATTCAGCTAGCAAATGAAAGAAGTTAATTATTTAATTATTATTGCTTGTGCAAAAAATGTAACTTAATGTTTAGGGTTTAGGAAAGTGTAATGAACCATTATGTCAAAATGTACTCAACATTAAACGTAATAAACAAATGTGAAAACAGAAAATACATGAAGACTTATTTTATAAGAAGTAACCCTAGTTTTCGCTGGAATCAACGCCCGCCTACCTGGTTTTGGCGCAAACAAACGTCACTTCATATTATTTAAAAACGAGTGTTACTATTTCGTTTATTGTCGATTTTCTGATTCATCTTCAGCTTATAAAATGGTCAAGTTTCTTTACTAATTTTACCAATATTAACCCGTCCGTTAACGAAACTAACTTACAATAATTTACTAGAGACTAACCTAAATTTCACCTGTTTTAGCGTTGTACTTTTTTTTATATTACATTTGTCCATGGTTAGTTTTATTACCAAGGAAACTTACGTTAGTCAACAACTCTGAGTGTATTTCTTATTTCAGAAAAAAACAAGTAAAATTTTCTTTGATTTGTTTGCTTTGCTTTACGTTTCATTTCATCATTTTTTTTTATTTATAAACGACTCATTATTCCAAAAACAGGTGGGGATGGACTAACAAGGAAGACAGGCTCATCTGTCATCTCATCAGTAACCCATAACAAACTGGCGTGCCGGTACACGGGTTGCTCGTTGTCAAGTACGTGAAGGCAGGTGTAGGTGTGGGTTATCGAAATTTTGGTAGATGTTCAAATAGGCAACAAATCGTAGTCAGTCAGGAATCGGATTTAGCATCCTCATCTATTCTGTCCCTGCATCAGGTTCAAGTAAGTGTGACGAACTGACGATAAAAATATCTTTCTCCCTCTCTTCAAGTGTTGTGCTTCCTTAGAAAGGTTGTTATAGAATTATGCTTGATCTTATTATTATTTCGCAGACGGAGTTCCTTCGGTCATCAAGAAAAATCAACACAAACACCAGGTTTGTTAGATGCCTTCTACTACAGAAGACAACTGTGACACTGCTGGTATAGGAAACAGTGGTGACCATGAAGGAGGGGACAAAAAAAGGATAAAACTGGATATTCAACAAGTGGATGAAGAAAATAATGATGACAGTGGACTAGAGGAAGAGTTCGATGTTGAGTGTGACATTGATGATGGAAGTGGTGACGACGATTTCCATCTGATTCATGTAGATCAACGCCCATTGGCTGAGCGGTTGCTTTGGTCCACCCTTTCAATATTGGATTTTAAGTGCAGGTCAAGCCTATCAGAAGATGATTTCATGTGTCGAAGAGGTAATTCCTCTCCTTTGTCATTTTTCTGAAGTGCATCCAAAATCGAACACCAGGGTATTTAATCAATTCGGTGTTCGGGTTTTGATTAATAATCACTAATCTAAAATTAACTTCTAGAAACAATAATTAAAATTTATATTGTTTAAAGTGTCAACGTATTCTTGACCACTCTGCTACCACTGTCCGGATCTTGCTAAATCATCGGAAATGGGATATTGGGAAACTGTACGACGATTTACTACGGTTCGGATTTGTCCCAAATCTTCATTGCAGCTGGACTTCCAGATCCAAACCCTACTGTGCGTTCATCTGCTATCGAGTTGTCACGTCCCACTGAATGCATGATTTGCTATTGTACCTTTGAGGAATCGGTAATGTTAAACCTAGTTTTACCGCAATGAAAGTGTCATTTTCGATATTTACTTATTTGCTTTGGTTATGGGCCATTGCTGAAAGCAGCACGATTAGTACTGATTACCTAATCGGGCTCACCCTAATTTGTTTTTAGAACTTCTTCACTGTGGCCTGCGGTCATTCTTTTTGTCACGCTTGCTGGCAAAGCTACATTTGTACAAAAGTTATGGCCAGTGCAGGACAAGAAAAAATTGAATGCCCTGCCCAATCTTGCAACTTCATACTGGAAGACGATATTGTGCTAGAAAAGATTCAAGTTGCACAAGGGAAGGAAATGTACAAAAAACAAATTACTGAGCGCTATGTCCAGGTACTAAAGTCTAAAACTAAAACCTAAAGTCCGAAAGACAGATTCATAAAAAATGATAACCTTTGCGAACTATTTTAGTCGAATCGTCGTATGAATTGGTGTCCTGGTAATAACTGTCCTGGACGTATCGTTGAACTTGAGCAAGGTTCAACCAATTGGTGTCCCGTGACATGTACCTGCAGTCATTGTTTCTGCTTCTTGTGTCGTCATGAATGGCATGGTCCAATAAATTGTAGCTGTCTCAAAAAATGGAAGAAGAAGTGTGCTGACGACTCGGAGACGGTCAACTGGATTTCTGTCAACACCAAGGTCATTCACACTTCATTCAATATTATGAAAAATTCCGTTTTATGAAAGAAAAATTAATAAAATTGCGTTGACACTTTGTTTCGTAGAGATGTCCCAAATGTGACGCCCCCATTGAAAAGGTAATTCAACTTACTCCACGTCCAATTCAAGGCGATTTAATTAAAATATCTGTATTTTTCTAATGTTTTTTTTGTAAAGAACGGTGGTTGCAACCACATGACGTGTACGAGTTTTGCCTGCAAACACGAATTTTGTTGGATTTGCTTAGGAGATTGGAATACGCATAACCGCAACAAGTAAAAAGCTCTAAATGATAAATGAATTTACGCACCACTTAGCCACTTAGAGTAGACCTAGACAGTGTTTAAACTTTGTGCTTGCCTTATAGCTACAACTGCAATCGGTACACCGAGGACACGAATAAAAAGAGTCAACTGGAAAGTCATCAAAGCTCCCTCAACCGTTACTTGTTCTACTTTGACAGATACTTCAACCATCATAAAAGCCTTGTAACTTTCATTTTTCAATTCCATATCAGTAACTAGGAATTAGTCACTCAGTTTTGCTTAATTTTTGTGAAAAAGAAATCTGAGACTGAACTTATTCAAAAAATGGATCTACAAATGAACGAATTCGATACGCAAGGAATTTCAAGTGTGCATGATCTCCAGTTTATGAAAAAGGTAACAGAAAAATTTGAAGAAATGTGTTGAGAAACTAAATAAGTCTCTTTCTGCTGTTTTTAGGCTGTTCAAGTTTTGTGTCAATGTCGTCAAACACTCATGTATACCTACGTTTTCGCCTACTATTTGGAAAGAAACAACAACGCTACTATTTTTGAAGATAATCAGAGTGATCTTCAGAGAGCCACAGAAGAACTCTCCGGTGATCTGCAGCTTGACTTTGTCTACGAGAAGGAGGGATTGGAAACGTTGAAACGAAACGTAAGAACAGAAAACTCACTAATCAGTAAAAGAGGTTATTCTAAATTATCATTATTTATATGTTTGATAGATCATGAACAAAACTAACTACTGCGAGAGCCGTTGTGAAGTTCTTTTAAAACATGTTTACGAAGGCTACGAGGAAAATTACTGGGCTTACATTGACCCTGAACAATCGTAAACTCAAACTTATTTAGTGATCCTTAAATTCGAAAATTGAGCACAAGGCAAAAATTTACGAATTGATTGAAAAGTGGCAAGATTGATTCCAACCAATACTCATTTTCAAAATTGTCACAGATTTTGCATTAATTTTTCATTTTCATAAAAGACTAAAATTATGGGAAATCAATGATGATGATGAATGAACCAACTCCCTCTTCCTTTCTCTTTTATTCACTTGTATTAAAATTTAACGAGAAAGGAAGGGTGAGTGGAATGAAATATACTTGGACTAAGCAGAAAGAAAGGTTGATGAAATAGTAAGTTTCTTCACCTGCCATTTTCCACCGCAAACAATAATGCCTTTTTGTAATTTGTGTCGATGAATTTGTGTGAAAGAGTAAAGTGGATCCTTCTACTTTTTTATCCAACTGTCCCAAGTACATTCATCCGGTAAATGAAGAGGGTGTTTGCATGATTATAAAAAGGAAAGGAAATGGACGTTAGTCCACTATAGCCAAAAAACCCTTCCGGGCACTTTCTGCTTTACTACAACACACGCAACAAATAACAACTTTTTAAACCTTTGCAGTTTCACCTTCTACTAAATAGTACTAAAATTTTTATAAGGCCCTTCTCGAGCCTACCTATTTTTTGTACTGAATAATTAATTAGTCATCAAAATTTCGAACAAGAGAAACAGAAGTAGAAGATGAGTGACAATAAAGTATATAGTTTAGTACAGTGTGCGCCAGTAGCATTATACAATCACTGCATGTAGTATTTACCAAATAGTATTTTTGACTTATAGTTGAAGATTAAAAAAATAAAGTTTAAAATTCTGTTTTTTTTTAAAATGAGTGTTAAGTGGTTATTGTTTATTGTCTGGTTTTCAAGTCCAGGAAGGAATTGCTTTGAGTACCAAGGGTCACGCTATGCTTTGACATTGGAAGAGTTTTTGGAACAAAATCCTGAGACTGATCGTGTACGTTTAGTAACAGTTTTCTATCAAAACTATGTAGTGTATTGCAACTTTAATATTTAATTAATTATTTATTGCATTATTGTGTAAACTAGTGAAAAGTAGATGATTAGAAACCTTATTGGTTTCTAGTAAGAATGCATAAAATGTATACCAATTTCAAAATTTTCAGTTCCTCAACATGATTCGCCATCACTCCTACTTTAACAACACGCTTCATTACAAGGCTGGAACACTATTTATCCCGAACAATGACGCAGTGGAAGAGCACTTAAGATTTCATAATGGGCGATTTGATGAAAACACGCTGGGCTACCACTTTAGTAATTTTTTAATCTAATTATTTAAGTTATCACTTATAGTTAAGTTACCTAATGAGTGTTATATTTTCAAAGATTATTCCGTTGTTCTTTTTTGGTTGGTTTGAGGCGACAGTATTATTTGAAGATTTACGGTATTCATTTCTGAAAATACACAATTTTTTCACAAAAATTCTTCCACTTTTTTTCAGCAAATATACCGACGACGAGTAATGAAATGGACGAATTTGTGTCTTCGGATTTACCACGTAACCCGCCAATTTGGGTCACAACGAGGGATACTGATTTGTTTGTTAACGACGCTCTTGTGACCAAACGTGACCTCCGACTTCGAATTGGATCAGACCACGTTGTACACATCCTGGATCGTGTTCTTGTCCCTACGGTTCCAAACCCATCTTCAGGAAGATCAAATTTGAACAATCCAGATGCAAAGCAGTTTCTGGGGGCATCGGGTTTTTACAATGTTACAGGCGGACACCAAATTGCGTACGACGAAGAATATTGCGCCTATTTAAGTAGTTTTTAGTAGAATTTAAGTAGAATTTAGTAATTATGGATAATTTTTTGTTTGCAGTGATTTCGTCAGTCGAATTGCAGCCTTGCAGCGACAAGACTCTTACCATAATGTTGGAAAACACACGTTTTTTATTCCCATCAACAATATTAACCAAGTATGCATAATACCTTTCGCATACTTAAATTTAATATAATGCTTAAAAATAACATAATTGTCCCACTTGACGCCTCGCTTCCGCACTTACAGCGAAGTTTCGTCAACAATGTGGACAACAAAGTAATTGATGGTCACATCATTCCGGGTCAAGTCCTCTTCCTTCCTTCTGCTCCTTTGAATCGCCAAATACTAGCGCTGGCTAACATGTCAACAGATCCACTTCTGGCTTATCAAAATTTCCCCATCTTCATCACTCTTGAAAAATTGAATCAAACAGCAGAGCGTTCTTTTGAAACATGTAAGGATGCGTCACTTAGGCAGTTTCAGTTGGTAAACGATAAGTGGAATTCCATCCAACACATTTCGTTTAACAATTATTGGATGTTTTGGAAATCAGGAGATGATTCACTTTTTTTGTAATTTTCAGACAATGTGATGAGTGAGAATAGAATTGATTATTTAACTTCTGGAACAAGGTACAAGAAAGGAAAAGTTCAATCGGAAATTGTCCGGGGTAACATCCCAGTTAGGAACGGTGTCATTCATTTCATCAAGCGTCCACTCGTCATAATTGATATGACAATTTACGAAATTCTTCAAGTAGTCCAAGCATTTTCTATACTAATTACATTAGATTTTTAGAAAATAACACTAAGGAACAATTTTAGGCGAATGGAAACGAAGATGGAGGTCAAATGTCACAATTCTTTAGAATTATTGATGACTTTGGACGACATACTGGAATAGAAGATTACCTTCACCGTCTTGATTCACGAAAGTTGACACTATTTGTTCCAACAAATGAGGTAAACTCCACTTCTAATTAACCATCTGTCGTGTTTTTAAAATTTATGAATTAGGTATCACTCTTTTTATTCATTTTTTTGTACATCGGATTTGTTATAGGCGGTGGCCAGATCCAAAACTTTTGTCAATACTTTGACGAATCGGACTGCTTTAATAGAAATTTTGAAACTGCATATTATAGAAGATGAATTAATGAGTGACTATATTTTCAACAGAACAGTCCAAATGGTAAATCAGAGATTACTTTTTTGCCGATA
>JABASK010000323.1:0-16678 GCA_019776465.1 Rambutanura hunanensis | reverse complement strand
TTTTTAATAATTGTATTATCAAACACAAAATATGAAAATTTTTGTAGTCACGTGAAAATTGACATAATGAAATTTATTGCAAGGCTCGCCGGCAGAGGTCTGAGTTAAAGTGAAGAGGTTAGTGACCTCAAAATATGAGCGTGGCTTTTACCGTGTAGAAGATGACGAACGTGATGACTGTGATGACAGTCGCTTTTTGAAAATAGAAGAAAATATTAACTCTTACCTTTAGTGGATAGCAGGCTTGAATTTGATGTGCAGCAATTTTATGTTTCCTGCGCAACGTTTCATTACGAATTGATGCCAATATCGCAGTAGATTTCACATTAATATGTCCAGTTACTGGAATTATCACCAAGAGAATGATGAATGATGTAAATGATGTGCATAGAAAGCAAGCATATGTCGGCAGTTGAATTTGACTATAAGCTTTTATACAAACGTAATTGCTACAAATGGCAGTAAGAAGGATCAAATTCAATGCACATGGTGCCACATATTCTAACAAACAAGTAGTACCCAATTGCAAAAAAATTTGCAATGTTTCATACGTAGAATATGCGTGGTAAAAGAAGTCGTCTGTTTTGATTACAGTACCATATTGGAGGAAACAGGTAATTTGCAACCTGAAATTATTTAAATAATTAATATAAATTTTATAGAAAATTATAAATTCTATATTGTTTTAGGTAAGGTTATAAGTTTACGTAAATTTTCTAATAGAAACCTGGCGGAATAGTAACCCAAGGTCAATGACCTTATACTTACTTCAATTTCTTTAAAGATTGGAGTACGAAATAGGACATGGCAAAGGCAATGGCACTGTTAAAAACGACCAGGTTAGCAACATGTAATTGTTCGAAAATTTCCAGTAATAAGGAGAGTGTTGCCCTAAAGAGTTGTATCGGTAGTGAATATGAGGTCAAGTTCTGAATAAGAATCGAGGTCAAGTAGCGATAATCGTCAGCTTGTTCTAGAAATAAAACTAGGCCTAAAATTGGCAGAATAAATTGGAAAGAGTGAGCCAATTTCATCAGTCTCTCGCATTCGACAGTTGAACCAATGTCGGCTTTAACCTTCAAACCTTAAAAATGAATTTAAAAAAAAAATTTTTTTTTACCAAAAAATCTAGAACAATTTGTAAAATATACTTTTTAACTATACTAGTTAATTGTAGTGCGTTATTTCTCTTGACTACGATTAGCTATATATAATTTAATTCAATAAAATTGAATTTACAAAGAAAAAATATGTCTTACTTTGACCAATATTTGACCTTAGTTGTGACACCAATTCTGCCATTACAAAGCGACACCTGTACATGTTTAAGTTAGCGACAGATACGAATCCATAAACTGCCACGTGCAAGGTATGAACAATAAATCGGAGGTTAACGGTAAATCCGGGTTCTTGGAGACGGTAACCATAGGCAACGGTGATATAGATCTTATTTATGAGCTGGTAGAGTGTTGACATGTAGTAGGGCAAGAGGATGCGTTGATTAGTAATGACAGTGAGGTGGTAATTGACAGAATTCCATTCAAATGGAACCATTTTTGTAATTGGCACAATCCCATTCAAATGGAACAAATTTTAATTTACAAGAAATTGTAATAATTTTGCTTAAAACTTGAAGTGTCTCTGACGAAAGCATGTTTACGGTAGTAAATTTTTTTGACAAAACTCGAAAATCGTATAAATAAAAAAATTTAGTGCTCAAAATTTTAATTGGCAAGAGAATGCAACACTTTGACTAAAATTTGCAGCGTCTTTGTCGAAAGCATATCCTTACCAAGCTATTGGTATTAACTTCCGGGCTAAAATCTTTCTTTCTCTGACCTTTAGTGCGGCTACGAAATTTTTTCGAATGAAAATAAAATTTTGCTTAGCCGTCAGTTTTTCGCTAAAAAAAATTTTTGTTTGCGGAAATCCACATGAAAACTTTTGATTGTAGGGAATTAAAATAAAATTTAAGACTTTTTTTTCGTGAATAAAAATTCTTCCTTCTATCGTCCGTCATTTAGTAAATAATACAACTCGCAGACGTTACATTGTCAAAGCTGCGATACATTTTCGACCAATTACTTTTACTCCATTATTTGCAAAAATTGATACCATTTAGGCAACATTTTAAGTACTAGGAA
This sequence comes from Rambutanura hunanensis, assembly GCA_019776465.1. NCBI lineage: Eukaryota > Metazoa > Arthropoda > Collembola > Poduromorpha > Neanuridae > Rambutanura > Rambutanura hunanensis. The sequence continues at coordinate 14,534 of JABASK010000323.1, read as the reverse complement.
ATCAAAGTTCATTAGATTTTTGGTTAGAAATGTAATTTCGCACAAATTTTAAGGGCAGGTTAGTGGGGATTGATTTTTTTTATGTATTTATTACAATTTTTGTTCAAAATTTTTTACTTATTTTTAATAATTGTATTACCAAACACAAACTTCGAAAAATGACATTATCGAATTTATTGCAAAGCTCGCCGGCAGAGGTCGGATTTAAGCGGAAGATGTCATTGACTTCAAAATATGAGCGTAGCTTTTACCGTGTAGAAGATGATGAACGTGATAATTGTGATGATAGTCGTTTTTTGAAAATAAAAGAAAATATGAACTCTTGTCTTTAGTGCGTAGCAGGCCTGAATTTGATACGCAGCGATTTTATGCTTCCTGCGCAAAGTTTCATTCCGAATTGATACCAATAACGCAGTAGATTTCACATGGACACTTCCAGCAATTGGGATCATGACCAATAGAAAAAATAATGCTGAGAAGGAAAAGCATAGAAAACAAGCATATATCGGCATTTGAATTTGACTATAAGCTTTTATACAAACGTAATTGGAACCAATGGCCGTCACAAGAATCAAATTCAATCCACATGGTATTAAATATTCTGAAAAACAAGTAGTACCCAATTGCAAAAAAATTTGCAATGCTTCATACGTAGAAAATGTAGAATAAAAGAAGTCGTCTGCTTTGGTTACAGTTCCAGATTGGAGAAATTGGGTTATTTGCAAACTGAAATGATTTGAATAATGGAAATAAATTTTGCACAAAATTTTTTAAATGCTATTGTCTCAACACAACGTTTCTAATTAGAAAGCTGGTGGGAAGTTAACCCAAGGTCAATGACCTTACACTTACTTCAATTTCTTTAAAGACTGGAGTAAGAAATAGGACATGGCAAAGGCAATGACACTATGAAAAACGATCAGGTTGGCAACATGTACTTGGTCAAAAATTTCCAGTAGTAAGGATAGTGTTGCCATGAAAATCTGTACCGATGGTGAATACGAGGTCAAGTTTCGAATAAAAATTGAGGTCAAATAGCGTGAATCGTCAGCCTGTTCTAGATAATAAAACTAGGCCTAAAATTGGTAGAGTAAATTGGAAAGAGTGAGCCAATTTCATGAGCGTCTCGCATTTGACAGTGTCAGCGCTGAGCTTGAAACCTTGAATAATGCATTTAAAAAAAATTTAATTTTTTAAAGAAAAAAATTATTACACTTTTTTTTATTGCTATTGCAATTTTGTGAGTTATTTCTTTTCAATACAATTTGCCATACAGAATTTACATCAACCAAATAAAGTTTACAAAGAAAAAATGTTCCTTACTTTGTCCAAAATTTGACCTTAGTTGTGACACCAATTCTGCCGTTACAAACCGACACCTGTACAGGTTTAAATTAACGACAGATACGAATCCATGAACTGTCATGTGCATGGTATGGACAATAAATCGGAGGTTAACGGTAAATCCAGGTTCTTGGAGACGGTAACCATAGACAACCGTGACATACACCGTATTTATGAGGAGGTAAAGTGTTGCAATGTAGTAGGGCAAGAGGATGCGTTGACTAGTGATGACAGTGAGGTGGTAATTGACACAATTCCATTGAAATGGAATAAATTTTAATTTACAAGAAATCGCAATAATTTTGTTCAAAACTTGAAGGGTCTCTGTCGAAAGCATACTACACAGTAGTAAATTTTTTAACAAAACTGGAAAATCTTATGAACAAAAAAATTTTTAGTGCTCATATTTTTATCCGCACTGAAACCATAAATATTACAGTGCGCTCCATAATTATGGGGACTTGAAGCAATTTTTTTTTGTCCCCGCCCAAATTGTTGGCAAAATGTCAAAATATACTACGCTTTCTCAACCACTCGCCTTCGAAATCGTAGTAAAAAAGTTATTTTTCTTGGCTATTTAAATTAATGCAAGCACTTTGAAGAAATTGTTTGTGCTCTTTTGATATGCAACAAAAAATAACAAGCATCCGTTGGTAGGCTTAGATACAAGCAAAACTTTATTATTACTTTTGCTATCATTCAACTCTTGGTGACTTTTTTTTTAAATTCCGGTGACCTTGACGTAAATTGTTTTAGCTTGAGGCGTAGAAAGGGTAGGCGGCTTGTGGCGCACTGCTATATGTCATCAACTCATTGGTATTCCGAAGTTCCGGGTTTTCAATTTGGACAGTATCAGTAGGGTCGAAGGCCACCTGGGATGATGGTGGTTGTGACGGTTGAGGTGGGCGCGGTTGTGGCTGACGGGGTGGTTGGGGTTGTGGTTGAAGTGGTGGCTGTGATTCGGGCTGGTGTGGAGGTTGTGGTAGTGGCTGGTGTGGTGGTTGTGGCAGTGGCTGATTCGGTGGTTGTGGTTGGGGCTGCGGTTGTTGACTTACGGGAGATACCACTGGTAATGGTTGTTGAGCTGGTAATAGTTCCTGAACTACAGGGGCCTGCTCCAAGGGTACAGGTTGGACTAAAGTTTGCGACGCTGCAGGCACTACAATTTGAGGAATAGGCGCAGGTTGAATTTGAATTTGACGTTGTGGAACCAGAGGTGGGGTGAATGGTGCGGTTGAAATTGGCGATCGGTATAATTGTAGTTACATAACCAGTCACAGCAAAAATTGGAGCAGCCGAGCTCAGGTCAAAGGCCAAGCTCACAAGAAGCAACTGAATGGAAACGATAGATTTTAATTTTTTTAAACCTTTTATCTTTAAATGATTCTAAAAAAAAAGTTGTTTTTACCTTCACTACAATTTCCATTGGAAGTAGAAGGACCTTGTCCAATTAATGTGTTGTTGAATTCAATCAAAAATTTAATTGTTAACCTTGGTAGCTCTCGCGGGTCGTCTGCTTTTATACCTGAGCCAAAAAAAAACTTCAAAAAACATTCAAGTTCAACCCTTTCCTGGATTTGTCAACAGTTAGGGTCTTTAATTGACTTTTATGGCTAAGAGATGCATGATCAATTGATCTGATACAAAAGAACAAAAAAAAATTAATTTGCCAATTTTTTCTCCAGCTATAAGTTATTGACGAAATCACTTCCTGCATCGTCCAGAGGTGCAGACCCTTTTAGTGTATTACCTGCGGGTAAGGGCGGTCTAGGTTCCTACCATTAGTTATTGACAAACCTCTAGTAAAATATGGTTACCTTGGAAAAAACGTCGAACCGTGAGAATATTACAGTAAATGAGTGCTACGCGTTTCAAACTTTACAATTTGAACATGCTTTATAATTTTGAATTTTAATAAAGTAAAGTGTAGTAAGAATACATAATTACCAAAATTTAGGTTAAATTACCAAAATTTGCTACGGTTGAGTCGACCCAGGAAATTTTTTATACATTTCCTAGCCGCAGCTCAATCCGACGCGGTCCCGGCGGTCAGAAATGGGTTTCGTGCTCCAGTCACCTGAACTCTGTTTCGTTTCTGTTTGATATTCAAATGACAAAGCATTATTTTTTCTCTGTCCTCCGTATTTTTCTTGCACACCCACAAACAAGCACATTTTTTCAAGGTGCTCACTGTCAGCCACTGCAAATACAAAAAAAACTGACGCGATGGATTCGATTCCATATACCAAAAGCAAAAGCAGCAACACGCCAAATCAATAAGTTAACAACTAAAAAGTTGTAAATTAATTTTTTTTTTAAAACCAAGGATTTCATTAATCACTCCGAATTACTATAACTTTTATCTTGCCTTTGCCAAATGATACAAACCAAAAATGACATAAATTTGACACTAATCTACAATTATTTTATCACGTTAACATAGTTCTGCTAATTTGAGACTTTGTGCCCTTGACGACTCGACCTTTGAACTTTCATTCTCTAGATCATTGACAGCCCTACGGTTTTTTTCCGGCATGAGTACAAAGTTCGAATTTTTGTTTATTACGCAAAAAAAAGATTAAAGAACATTTTAAAACCGATACGTTTTCTACTACTCCACTTCAGTTTGCACTAGGATTGACCAACAAAGTAGTATACGTTGACATTTTAAATTTTTTTAAAATTTTGAAATTTTAAAAAAAATGCCGCCAATCACAACACTAGTAGGATACCAGAAAGCACTTTGGTCACGCGTACCGTTAAGAAAAATACCATTGGTAGACGTAACGGGAAAAGTGGTAGTTATCACTGGTGCAAATTCAGGAATTGGCGCGGTTGCAGCTTTAGAATTCGCTAAGCGTGGAGCAATTGTAGTTTCCTGTTGTCGGGATTTGGTCAAAGGTCAAGAAGTCCTGGATGATATTAAAACAAAAGTACCTGCACATCAGAAACTGGTGAGATAACAATTACTTTCAGTTTGATTCTTGTCAAATTGTCAAAAAAATTCTTTTTTTTTTGATTTAATACAACAAACTTTTTTTTTCGTGTTGCAGGACTTGATTCCACTAGATTTAAGTGACTTGTCATCAGTTCGAGCATGTGCTAACCAAGTTAAAGAAAATTATCCAAGTATAAATATTTTAGTAAATAATGCTGGAATCATGTTCGTTGATGGAAAGAGGCGGGTAACCAAAGACGGATTTGAAATACATTTCGGAGTAAATCACTTGGGTCACTTTCTTTTTACTGAATTGTTACTAGAAAATGTGAAGCTTGGAGTACCAAGCAGGTAACAACAAACGTTTTTTAAAATAATATATCGAAATTATTATTATTTTTTATTATAATTCAACATAGGATTGTCAATGTCGCTTCAATGTCGCACACTGATGCTGAACTAGACATAGATGACATCAATTTGGAAAAGAAAGGAAGTGCTTTTTCATTTGCTAATCAAGGCCCATATGCCAATTCGAAATTGGCCAATATTTACCATGCAAATCATCTGAGTAAAAGATTAGCCGGAACTGGAGTGACAACCTATGCGCTTTGTCCAGGAAGTGTTAAAACTGATATTTATAGAGACAACCCGGGTGTTTTTCTTAAAAAAATTGCTGACCTCTGGGGAAATTCCGCTGAACAGGTAAAATTCATCGTTAGTTACTTGATACCAAAAGTATATAAAGAAATTTTTAGAATAATTAGTTAAGTAAGTAATATGTTCTAAAATTTTTGATTGTATCAGGGAGCTGAAAATATTTTGTACTGCGCACTCTCAGAGCAAGCTGGTTCCGAATCAGGACTTATGTACCGATGCAACGGAATTTGGCACGGAGTAGACAAGAAACTTAAACCAAATATTTCAGAAAACATTGACGAATTGAGTCGAAAGTTTGTAGGATTGATAGAATAATATTTTTTTACATTTATATTTACTAGAGTAAATTTTACAGTATTAATTTTGTTTTTAAATTTGATTTTTTTTATTGATTTGTTGTTTATCCACTTTTATAGCAAAATTTTATGATATTGCATGTCATCCGTAATTTCTTCACCTTTGATATGTCATTAAAAACTTGCATAAAGTTGGTTTACTAATTTAAAAATTATAAAAACGCCCTTCAAATCACATCAAGGTCAACAACTTTCAAATATTTTTCTGTTTTCTATTCTAGAAGCATTTGTTTAATTTCATTTCATTTCTAACTTTATATCGTACAAATTCCTATCACGGAATTTAATCTTCTTCTTTTGTTACGTTTAAGTTTTCTTTTTCAAAAAGGAAATTAAATTTTTCAAACAATTTGTCGGTTCTTTATGGACAAGACAAAATAAAAGCGTAATTAAAAACCAAGACGTTTTCTACTACTCTACTTTCAATTTGTATGACGATTGATTATTAGCAACATAACGTTTAATTTAAAAAAAATGGCGCCAATTACAATACTAATAGGATACCAAAAAGCGCTTTGGTGTCGTGTGCCATTAAGGAAAATACCATTAGAAGACGCGACGGGAAAAGTGGTAGTGATTACTGGTGGTAGTTCAGGAATTGGAGCTGTTGCAGCTTTAGAATTTGCTAAACGTGGAGCAATTGTAGTTTCCTGTTGTCGGGATTTGGTCAAAGGTCAAAAAGTTCTGGACGATATTAAAACAAAAGTACCGGCACATCAGAAACTGGTGAAAGATTCATCGATTCAGTTTAATTTGCTTTAAAAAAAAATATTTGAAAGAATTTTTAACAAAAGTATCTATTTTTTATTTTATTTAATTAAAACATTTTTTTTTCTTGCAGGATTTGATTCCACTAGATTTGAGTGACTTTTCATCAGTTCGAAAATGTGCTGACCAAGTTAAAGAAAATTATCCAATTATAAATATTTTAGTAAATAATGCTGGGCTCTTGTATACTGACGGAAAAAGGCGGGTAACAAAGAACGGTTTTGAAATTCATTTCGGAGTAAATCACTTGGGTCACTTTCTTTTCACCGAATTGTTACTAGAAAATCTGAAGCGTGGGGTACCAAGCAGGTAAAAGTAAAATTTAATAATAATTTTTATTTAAATTATTATTATTTAAAAAAAAATTATATAATTCGACGCAGAATTGTGAATGTGGCTTCACTAACGCACACTGATGCCCAATTTGACATCGACGACATCAATTTGGAAAAGAAAGGAAGTGCTTTTGCAATTGCCAATGAAGGTCCTTATGCTAATTCTAAATTGCAAAATATTTATCACGCAAATCATCTAAGTAAACTATTAGCCAAGACTGGAGTGACAACCTATGCTGTTTGTCCAGGAATTGTTAAATCTGATATTTACAGAGCAAATCCTAATGTTTTTATCAAAAAAATTAGTGCACCTTTGCGTAATTCAACTGCTCAGGTAAGGCTTAGGAATGTTTTTTTTTTTTTAAATAATGTACAAATTTATGTTTTAAAAATTATGATGTTGTCAGGGAGCTGAGAATATTTTGTACTGCGCACTCTCCGAGCAAGCTGGTACCGAATCAGGGCTTATGTACCGATGTAACGGAATTTGGCACGGAGTAGACAAGAAACTTCAACCAAACATTTCAGAAAAAATTGACGAATTGAGTCGAAAGTTTGTGGGATTGGTCGAATAATATATTTTATTGTGATATTTACTATTATTAATAATTTTACATAAAAATTATGTAAAAAAAATTATATGAAACGTATGAATCCTAAATCCAGGAAATCAATCCAGTGATTATGTCCCACCAAGGTCGCAACACGTGACAAAAGCACAAAACGTTGTGTGTTTTAACTCATGTCCAAAAAAAACTAATCATTCTGTTAGTCATTCCACGTAGATTATTTGTAATAGTCACATGCAACAAAATTACGCAAATTTAGCACTAACTCTACAATTTTTTTCATCACTTTCACACTAGTCTGCTGATTTGACGCATTGTATCTGGAACGGTGGGACTATGAATCTTGACTCACTAAAATAGAATATCAGCTCACGTGTTTTTTTTTCAACAAGAGCCTAAATTAGATTTTGGTGTTAATTATTTATAAAAGTAGAAAATTACAACACACTTTAAAATCACTCTGTTTTTACTCGTCTACTGCAGTTTGTAACTACGCTTGACTGACTGGTAGTAGATAGGGTTACGTTAAATTTTCAATTTTGAAATTTAAACAAAAATGCCATCAATCACAACATTAGTAGGATATCAAAAAGCACTTTGGGCTCGCGTGCCGTTAAAAAAAATACCGCTGGTAGATGCAACAGGGAAAGTGGTAGTGATCACGGGTGCAAATTCAGGAATTGGTGCTGTTGCAGCTTTAGAATTTGCTAAACGTGGAGCAATTGTAGTTTCTTGTTGTCGGGATTTGGTCAAAGGTCAAAAAGTTCTGGATGATATTAAAATAAAAGTACCTGCACCTCAGAAACTGGTGAGAGAAAGCGTCAAAATGGTTTGATTTGAACAAAAAAAACAAGGGAAATAATATTTGAAAGAATTTTTTAATAAGTTATGTCACTTTTTTTTAATTAAAAAAATATATTTTTTTTTTGGTTATAGGACTTGATTGAATTAGATTTGAGTGACTTATCATCAGTTCGAACCTGTGCTGACAAAATTAAAGAAAATTATCCAATTATAAATATTTTAGTAAATAATGCTGGAATCTTGTTCGTTGATGGAAAGAGGCGGGTAACTAAAGACGGATATGAAATTCATTTCGGAGTAAATCACTTGGGTCATTTTCTTTTCACTGAATTATTACTAGAAAATGTGAAGCGTGGGATACCAAGCAGGTGAGAACACTTTAAAAAAAATAATATCGAAATTATTATTATTTTTTGAAAAAAAAAATTGTTTAATTTGAAACACAGGATTGTAAATGTCGCTTCATTGTTGCACACTGATGCCAAATTAGATGTTGACGATATTAATTTGGAAAAGAACCAAAGTGCACTTGCCAAAGAAGGTCCATATAACAATTCTAAATTGATAAATATTTACCATGCAAATCATCTGAGTAAAAGATTAGCCGGGACTGGAGTGACGACCTATGCAGTTTGCCCAGGTGTTGTTAAAACCGATATTTACAGAGCCGACACGGGTGTTTTTCTTAAAAAAATTGCTGACCTCTGGGCAAATTCCGCTGAACAGGTAAAAGTCATTGTTAGTTGATATCAAAAGTATACGAAGAAATTTTTAGAATAATTAGTCAAATAATTAATATGTTATAAAATTTTTTTATTGTATCAGGGAGCTGAAAATATTTTGTACTGCGCACTCTCAGAGCAAGCTGGTTCCGAATCAGGACTTATGTACCGATGTAACGGAATTTGGCACGGAGTTGACAAGAATCTTAAACCGAACATTTCAGAAAAAATTGACGAATTGAGTCGAAAGTTTGTAGGATTGGTCGAATAATATATTTTTTTTTTACATTTATATTTGCCATAATAGTATGATTTAAAAGATATATTTTATCAAGTTGATCAAACTTGCAAATTGCAATAACATTCTTTACCAAAACTTAATGTAACCACCTTTAATACAGATTATAGTTGAGCTCGTCAAATTGAGCCAACTCCCTTTTTATTTATTTCAATTAAAAACTGACCAACATATTATTGTAATGACATTTTACTTTTAAAAAAACTACAAAGTAATTAGCGATGTCATCTGATAAAATCATTATTGTGATTACGTTTTTGTTATTCTAAAAGTAACACGTGTCTTTTGACTAACTTTTGATTAATTGCCAATTTTCCTCACATTTGACATTATTTTTTTTTTTCAAATGATCCAAAAATTTTAATTTTGATGTCTTATTCATTTACTTTTATTTTAATAAGGCTATGATATTACAAGTCATCTGTAATTTCGTTACCTTCTTGAGGTTATACAAAAACTTACATGAAATTTGTTTACTAATGTAAATGCTCTGGGCACTCGTCCTTCAAATCACGCCAAGGTCAACCACTTTCAACCTTTTGTTTTCTGTTGTAATAAAAGTAATACTCGATTCTAGAAGGACTTGTTTAATTCCATTAAATTTTTCAAACAATTTTTTCGTCCTCTATGAAAAGGCCAGAAAAAGTGTAAAATTTAAAACCAATAACGTTACTACTCTACGTCAATTTGTAGTACGATTGATTATTAGTAGAATACGTTGAATTTTAAAATTTGCATTTAAAGAAAACAATGCAGCCAATCACAACACAAATAGGATACCAAAAAGCGCTTTGGTGTCGTGTGCCATTAAGCAAAATACCACTAGAAGACGCGACGGGAAAAGTGGTAGTGATTACTGGTGCTAGTTCAGGAATTGGAGCAGTTGCAGCTTTAGAATTTGCTAAACGTGGAGCAATTGTAGTTTCTTGTTGTCGAGATTTGGTCAAAGGTCAAAAAGTCCTGGATGATATCAAAACTAAAGTACCCGCACATCAAAAGCTGGTGAGAAATTCGTTAGTTCAGTTTGGTTTGCTTTGCAAGAAAAGCAAGAGAAAGCAAAATATTTTGAAACTTTTGTGAAAAAAGTAAATAAAAATTTGATTTTAATAAAACAATTTTTTTTTAATTGCAGGACTTGATTCCACTAGATTTGAGTGACTTATCATCCGTTCGAAAATGTGGTGACCAAGTTAAACAAAATTATGCAACTATAAATATTTTAGTAAATAATGCCGGGCTCTTGTATACTGATGGAAAAAGACGGGTAACAAAAGACGGATTTGAAATTCATTTCGGAGTAAATCACTTGGGTCACTTTCTTTTCACCGAATTGTTACTAGAAAATCTGAAGCGTGGGATACCAAGCAGGTGAACATCAAATTTATTAATAATTTTTAACTAAATTATTATTATTTTTTTTTAAGAAGAATTGTATAATTTGACGCAGGATTGTGAATGTCTCTTCAGTAGCGCACGTTAATGCCGAATTAGACTTGGACGACATCAATTTAGAAAGAAAACGAATTGCTTTTGGAATTGGCAATCAAGGTCCATATGCAAATTCAAAATTGGCAAATATTTATCATGCTAATCATCTAAGTAAACGATTAGCCGGAACTGGGGTCACGACCTATGCTGTTTCTCCTGGTATTGTTAAATCTGACATACAAAGAAACAACCCTGATAGTTTTATCAGAACAATTATTGACGCCCTACGTAAATCTACTGCTCAAGTAAATTTCAACGTTATTTAGAATATAAGTTGTTTTTGTTTAAATATTTTTCAAATTTATAATTTTAAAAATTATGATGTTGTCAGGGAGCTGAGAATATTTTGTACTGCGCACTCTCCGAGCAAGCTGGTACCGAATCAGGGCTTATGTACCGATGTAACGGAATTTGGCACGGAGTGGACAAAAAACTTAAACCAAATATTTCAGAAAAAATTGACGAATTGAGTCGAAAGTTTGTAGGATTGGTCGAATAATATATTTTACAGTGATATTTATTATTATTAATACTTTTACTTATAAATTATGTAAAACAAAAAGAATTGTACGAAACGTATGAAAATTATACTAAACTGCTGCACCTGCTTTTAAGTAAATTGTAGTATAGTTTAGAAAAAAGTACCAAGTAAAAATTACTTAAGTTGGCCCAGATTACTATAATACTTCTTGCAAAATGTAATTAACCCAATTATAAATACGCACTTACTTAATTAAACTTTCAAATACAAAACTTTGCCTTCCTGTAAATATAAAACTTGCATGACCTTGCGAGATTTTATCAAAACCAATCAAACAAGTTACGAAACGTGTTCTAAAGAATCGGCCATTTTTGTACTTTTTCATCACTCATTTTGTCTTTTAGGCATTAGCTCAGGATTTAACATCTAACAGCTTTTAGCTCAAGATTTAAAGAAAATGGCGACATTGGTAGCGTGTTGTATGTCGCTGCTTATTTGGACCTTGTTAAGTGTAACTGTAGTTCCATTTTTTATAATAATGCTCACCATTCGCTGGATCGTCGGTAAAATTGTGCCACTCTGTAGTGCAAAATTTGATAAACTTGTTACAAGGTACAGTAGTACTTTTGCTAGATTATCCCAAAATTCGCGAATGTACATGTCTGTAAGCATAGATCTTGACGGTGACATTTCTATTGAAGAAATTCAAACAAAATTTGAAAATCAAGTTGTTTTTCAACGAAATTCTACACAAGATTTAATTCGACCTGAACTTCAACAGTACTACTGTGACCTGCTGTGGTTACTCTTTCTGGAAATGGGACACAAATTTTAATATTCAAAAACATGTTCATTTTTTATCTTCTGATTCAATTTGGAATCAAAAGAAGAAAGGAGCACAAGAAGTTCTGGAAATCCTGGACAAGTCATTCCTTCGACGCCCTTTTCCAGAAACACAGTCACCATGGGAACTGCTAGTGGTACCCAACTTTGAAAATTTACCAATTTATGGTCAAACCGCATCCAGTAGTAATTCTGGAACACTGGTTATACTTCGCGTTGATCACGTACTGGGTACTTAAGTCAAAACGACTTGTCTTGGCGAGTTACAACATTTATAATTTACTTCTAATTTTGTCGCCTAGGTGATGCTACTTCTATACGTGCTATTCTCCATGATTTTCTCAAGTATCATGCCAATAGCAATGCTATAAATCTTAATACTATTAAGGGTAACGACTCTTATGGAAAATTAAGTACTTATTTCTTTGGTCCGTGGGATTATATCGTGACAATGCGCAAACTCAAGTCAACGTATCCAGCCCTTCTCAATTTTGCAATGAAGAAAAATTTGTCTAATGCAACTAACATCGGAGTTACTCCTGTAATCCCACTTGATATTTTCAAAAAAATTAGAAGGTCACATTCCGTGACCTTCACGGCCGTAATGTTGACCTTCATTTCAAGAGCCTACGAGCGGTTTATTTCAAAAGCAGGATATGACGTACCTCAACACTTTGTTTGTGTCTGTGTACGCGGTGTACCACGGCCTGATGATAGTAAAATGATAAATCTCGTGTAAGCAACAAAGCAATTTTTTTTTACTTAATTTACTTCAGTTCGAAATCTAAGTCATAAATTTTTGATTTTTTCGAACAAAGGAAAGTCATCTATGTCGATTTTCCATTACAACCAGGCGGATCTCAAATATTTCAACAAGCAGACAAAAGCCTTCAAAATTTTTCAAATTCTATCACTGCCTCTTGGATAATCGAATGTGTCAACTGCACTGGATCACTTCCCAAAAAATTTGTTCAACATTTAGGAAAAATTGACAAGGACATGAGTTCTATGCTTACGTATTCAAACTTTTCAGTGAGCTACGCATTGCTTTTAAAAAAAAATTTTTTTTTAATTTAACAAAATGTTTGTTTTTTCATCCCATTATCAGTTGGCTGAGGATGATATCTTTCTTAACGACGGATCCAATCGACTACGGAGGACTTTAGGACTAAATAGTATCGAAGCCGGTTTAGTCAAAAATAATGTTATACGCTCATGCGCTTCTAGTTTTTCTATACAAAGTTATATTTTCGCACAAGCTTCCTTATTACACGATTTTGTTTAGCGTGCTTTGATTTTTAACAAACTGCTTTTATATTTAACTCTTTTTTTTCAGCTATTGAGCAAATTTTAGGTTAACAATTTTTTTTTAATTAGTTGGAGGTGGATTTAATGTTTTCTCTATCAATACAAAAAGTGGCGTCAGCTTGGTATTCCAGATAAATGAAGCCCTGGTCCCTAAAGAGGTTCTAAGTGCAACTGTTTTGGCACAATTTTTTATGGAAGAACTTGAAACATGGAGCGAAAGACAATCAGTCACCTTGGCAACTCCCTACTTATAAGTTTCAAAATAGAAGGTAAAAGTTGAACACATTTGGATGAAACGTAGCTGGTCAATACTTATAACTATTTAGAAAAGTCTAAAACTTAATTATGTTTTTTTTTCATAAACGGCATTGTATTGCTCAGGAAATTATGTTTCGTGGCTCTGAAATTCACTGTAATTAGGCGTTAGTTCGTTTGAATTTGATTCGTCCCTGCGAAACCAGTTTGCTCATGAATAAAAAGTTGCAAAATATGTTAAGATATCCGTCAATTTCAGTCACACTGGTTGTCATGGCACCTGGCAACTTTTCTTTTTGTTCTCTCCACGTTCTTCGTGCTGGTCAACGCTCAAATTAAAATGACCTTCTTTTCTAACCAACTTTTCATTCGTGTCAATCAAAAGTCACTTAATTTTGACCACTTATTAAAAACGTTATCACGAAAAAGACAAAAACTAGTTACCAAAGGTCATCTTTCGAATTGTCAATATTTGAAGTCATCATCAGGCATGCTGTGTCGTTTAGACGTAAATCAGTATTCATAGAAATGGCGACATTGGTGGCGTGTTGCATGTCGTTTCTCATATGGTCTATTTTTAGTGTAACAGTAGTTCCATTTTTTATAATAATGCTTACTATTCGGTGGATCGTGAGTAAAATGGTACTCACTCTGTAGCACAAAATTTGACAAAATTGTTACAAGTTACAGTAGTTTATTTGCAAGGTTCTCTAAAAATTCGCGAGTATACCTCTGTGTAGGCATGGACCTTGATGGTGACATTTCAGTTCAAGAAATTCAAGCAAAATTTGAAAGTCAAGTTGTTTTTCAAAGGAATTCTACACAAAATTTAATTCGACCTGAACTTCAACAGTACTACGTGACCTTCTTTGGTTACTCTTTCTGGAAATGGGATACAAATTTTAATATTAAAAATCACGTTCATTTTTTGTCTTCTGATTCAATTTGGAATCAAAAGAAGAAAGGAGCACAGGAAGTTCTGGAATTCCTGGACAAATCAGTCCTACGACGTCCTTTTCCAGAAGGACAGTCACCATGGGAACTGCTAGTGGTACCCAATTTTGAAAATTCACCAGTTTATGGTCAAGACTCATCTAGTAGTAATTCTGGAACACTGGTTATACTTCGCTATGATCACATACTGGGTACTTAAGGCAAAACGACTTGTCTTGGCGAGTTATACCATTTATAAATTACGTCTAATTTTGTTACCTAGGTGACGCGCATGCCTCACGAGCTATCCTGCACGATTTTCTCAAGTATCATACCAACAGCAACACTGTAAATCCTGCTACTCTTAAGCGTAACGACTATTATGGAAAATTAAGCACTTATTTCTTTGGTCCGTGGGACTACGTCATGACA